>CAHIKZ030004302.1:690000-792500 GCA_903632075.3 Acanthosepion pharaonis
CTACCTTCCGATATCTTTTCAATATATTTCAAAGCATTTAAACTGAACATGCTTTCAGTAGTATGGCTGATGCTATCCATCAAACTCATTCCGCCTTCTCGGTGTAATGTTTTCCACTGAAAACAATTACACTCAACGACGACATTATTTGTACAACAATCAATTTTGAATAGTTTTATCCATTTCTCAGAATCTAATGTCCGTAAAGTTTTTATGTGTTAAGAAGCACAAGTAAAGATATATAAAACTCAATTTTCAGAATTGTTTTTTTCTTATCAGAATGATCAGAGTGATTTTTCCAAGTTTCCGTACCTTTGTAATCACTATAAGACTCATCGACCTGTTTCCAAATCCACTGCACTCTCCTCAGGTCATCACCCAACATTCATATTGGAATCCTCTTCCAAATGTCTGGCGCAGTGAAAAGCGTCATGATGTTCTTTTCTTCACAAACGGTGCCCAACTGACACTACTATACTCCGCAGGCAACAAAATAAGACAAACGAAAAATGCGCATGCGCGAAATTAAGAATATAAAATAGTGACAATTTATCCATGGCACCCTGAATATATCAGATATCAAGAAGTATCAGGACTGTTGCTGTGGTAAAAGGGTTAAACTGCCCAGTATGAAGATACTTGGAACTCTTTGACCATGACCGTTGCGTATGCACATTACTTTATGACATTCTCGCTAAATTCGGTTGTATATAGATATGCTTGTATCGACAATTTGTAGAGTGTGACCGTCGCCCCGCACCACAGAGGTTCCATCGGTGATCACGGCTTGTGCAGCAATTCTGGTCAAGGACTACATCCCCCACGTTCGAAAACCACTATATGCCCCAGTTGTCGACCGTATCGACTATTTCCTCTTTCCAAAAATCAAATCCTTCTTGAAAGAAACAAAATTCCAAGATGTTGAAGTCACCGAAGAAAATGCAATGATATCCGAAAAATTAAACTCCAGAAATGCTTTTTATAAATGGAAGCTACGCTGTATAAAGTGTATGGCTTTAGAAGGGCACGACGTTGATGGAGATCTAATGATGAATTCATGTTTTGCAGTTTCTTATGGCACCAGTCCATTTTTAAGCATACCAAGTATATATATATATATATATATATATATATATATATATATATATATATATATATATGTATATATGTAAGTAAGTAATTTTATATCATAGTTTGCACATTAAACGTTGAGATGTCGTCCATATAAGTTGTCTATGTACACTCTGTGGCCTATCGTTTGATGATCGAGTGTCAAATGCCGACCTTTTTGTGAACTGCAATATTGGTACTACCGAAACCTTCATAATGCAATCAAAACTACTTTGGGCTGGCCATATGCCAAAGTCTAGTGATGATTGCATACCAAAAGTTTTTTTTTTACAGTGAACACCATAGCAGTCATAGAAAAGTTGGTATACCTTCGCTGAGGTATTAAGATAAACTGAAAAGCAAACTGTCTTGCGTCAACATTCCATTCAAAGACTTTTAAGAGGTAGATATGAAGAGATAAGAGTATCATTCTAGCTGCCATACAGGAATAATGCATGATGATGAAGTAAGCATCAGTCGACTACGGGAAACACGAAAGCCAAATAAGAAAGCTAACAGTGTTCCTGCTGCACTTGGATATAATACATTCTCCTGTACTGTTTGTGGACTTTTGTGCAATTCTCGAGCCGTTCTCAAAGGTCATGCCAGTCATACACATGTAGATAATTAGTTCGTGGTCGTCAGAATCTCATACATCGAATTTGATGGGAGAATCCATCACACACACACACACACACACACATATACACACACACACACACACACACATATATATATACATATACATATATATATATATATATATATATATATATATATATATATATATATATATATATATATATATATATATATGACACATTTGAATCAAAAACTGATATTTCCAAAATTCCGACAGGGAAATTTACACTGTGGAAAAGATAGCCCTAGGGCCTTTTCCTCATTATATGTCACACAAATCTCAGCTGTCTCTTCAACAATGTAAATTGCCTTCTTGTTCCTATTTCCTTTAAAACTTTAACATCGCTATCAAGTTCTCTCTGTTTTATTTTCAGTATTATTTGATGAAACGATATCTTTGTCGCCGCATGCTTCTTTTTATGCAAATAAATTACCCACCATCATTCACTGCCATAGAAGAAGACCAGATAATACATTGCAATTCAGAACTGTTTGATGAGGATATATATATATATATATATATATATATATATATATATATATATATATATATATATATATTTACATACATACATATATATATATTTTATATATATATATATATATATATATATATATATATATATATATATATATATATATATATATATATATATATATATATATATATACATATATATATATATATATATATATATATATATATATATATATATATATATATATATATATATATATATATATATATATACATATATATATACATATATATATATATATTTAAAGGAACATTTTATGTTTAACGTTCTTTTTTTTATAGATACAAAGTATTTAAGTAAATGCTCTGTTTATAATAAACAGTATTAAATAACATTTACCGGCTTGAATGTCCGAGAAATTTTCATAAAAAATATTCGTCTTTTGACAGGAATCGAACCTGCATCCTATACGGAACCGTCATTTACGCTGACGTGCCTAACCTCTATGAAAATTTCTCGGACATTCAGGCCAGTAAATGTTATTTAATACTGTTTATTATAAACAGAGCATGTACTTAAATGTTTGTATCTATAAAAAAAAAAAGAACGTTAAACATAAAATGTCTTTAATAAATAAATTGTCGGATTTTGTCCATTTCTTATATATATATATATATATATATATATATATATATATATATATATATATATATATATATATATATATATATATATATATATATATATATATATATATATATATATATATATATATATATATATATATATATATATATATATATATATATATATATATATATATATATATATATATATATATATATATATATATATATATATATATATATATATATATATATATATATATATATATATATATATATATATATATATATATATATATATATATGTGTATATATATGTGTGTGTGTGTGTGTGTCTGTGTGTCTGTTTGTCTTTGTGATTTTGTATATCTCGGTGTGTGTGTGCATTAATTTATACGTATATGTATATGTATGTGAATATGTGTCCGTGCGTTGTGTTTCTATATTCATTAAAAGTATTAATTATAATTGCACAGGAAGGAAGAGAGAGAGAGAGAGAGAGAGAGAGAGAGAGAGAGAGAGATATCACACCCATAAATATATATATATATATATATATATATATATATATATATATTATCCGTATATATGTATATGTTTAAGCGCACATATACAAACCTGTGTACTGTTATGTAAAATACAGTTATGCGATTATATATATATATATATATATATATATATATATGAGTGTGTGTGTGTCTGTGTGTGTGTGTGTGTGTGTGTGTGTGTGCGAATTTTGTATCTGTGTGGGCGTGCATATGTATGTGTATGCGCATGTGCATTCTTGTGTAGATGGAATTAAACCTCTTTTATTGCCTATCATTTTGCAAATCAATTATCATAAACAGATTTTAGCGCGATAATAAAGCACCTGTTACGCACGCAATCCGCAGAAGCAAATTAGTGATGGCAAAACGAAAAACAGAACCCAGAATTGCCAGCTTAATGGGAGTAAATGAGTTTTTAAAAAAAAAAAATGACGTCATTCCGAAACCTTTGAAGGATTAGGAACCTATTGGATATGTTTGAATCGTAAGTGTGCACATCAGATTTAATACATGGTTTAGCTTATCGTGGATTAATGCTTAGCAATTTATTTTGAATATTGAATTCGATCATCACTTGGTATCCCAGAATAGATGATATTAGAAAAAACTTATATTAATAAATAACAGCGGCTTTGCTACAAGATAATATGCCTAGTAGAATGAATACATGTATTGCGTATTTAAGCAGAAAAATAATTCATCCAAATATTTCTGTTTAATTTTTTAGTGTATTTTTCCAGTTTTAGAAAGAGTTGTTGAAGATTATAAAGGAGCTATCAAAAGTTCACGCTTTTGAAAACGGACAGGCTCACAGCATTAAAAAATAAACAATGAGATCTTTGGATTTTATAAACCGCTATCTTTCTCTCTCGATTACATATATACGTATAGATGTTTATAACTCTTTCAGTTTGAAATTACACTATATTTACGTACTTGGCACAATATTCCGTATGTTTGCTTCCGATTGGCAAGGATGTTATTTGACTGTTTGTGATCGTGAACTTTCAACCATACTTCAGGTCGTTCACCAGATATGGTGTCATGGAGATGAGTTGTCACTTGTTTGATCGGATCGATTCATCAAATTCTGTTATTTCTGTTAATCCATCCTTTCGGCATTCCCTATAAAAAAGCCATACATTGACCGAAGGGCAAAGAGATAAGGCGATACAAATAGAGTTTCGTTTCACTAGTGTGTGTAGCTTAGTACAATAAATTTTATTATTTTTTTTGGAAAATTATAAGTTTTTTTTATTTAACATGTAAAATACCCCCACAATTTAAAAAAATAATGATTTAAATAGTAAATACAGTGTTTTTTTTCGTTTGTTATTATTTTTTTTTTTTTTGCATATCCGTTATTTAAGTATTTTGCATTTCATTCATTGATTTGATGAATGGAAGGAAAGGTAGATTTTGTAACTCTCGAGAAAAAATATCAGTGATAGCTTCAACAGTACTAAATAATGTGAAAATTTCAACATGCGTCAGCGTGTTGCCAAAAATTACAGTAATTTTACGCGAGTTGCCAAAAAATTCTAGTGATTTTACAATTCAACATAGATATGACAGCACGGCATCATTGAAATGTCTATCAAGGTATTTTATCGGTTAAATATATAATCAGCTAATGAATGCATGAAAAACAAAAGTTCATGTTTTGCAGAATATTTTATTTAGAAAGAATTTTTTTCATTTTCTGTTTACGTCTTCTTCCATTGTTCTTTATTCTTTTTAGTTTTTTATTTAATATTATATAGTATATGCTAGTTGTTTACAGTTATTTGTCTGAAATAGCCGGAAATGTTATTACCAAGCGAAATATTTATTAATATATGTGACGAACATTCAATGAATTTACCATTTGAAAAGGCAAGTGACGCAATGCTTGCTTCGTCCGCCATTTACAATTTTGGAAAATCGAATGCGCGGACTCACATGTCTGATATAATTATCGATAGATGGCAATGCAAATTCATGTATCCATCTATCTATCAATCTCTCTCTCTCTCTCTCTCTTTATATATATATATATATATATATAAATTACTATATATATATATAAATTAAGTTTTTTAATCATTTCCCTTCAAGCAAGGCAATAAAGCCACTAAGACGCAGAGGCTGTGAAAGAATATATAAAGAGAAAATATAATTATGGTTCGAGAAGAATAAAAGAACATGAATTAAGAAGACAGAACATAACTATTCACACTGTATTTAAACATTGAAAGTTCAAACATGACCGGTAACAAAGAATCAAGAAGAGAGTTCCACAAGCGAGAGGTTCGAGAAAATAAACTGTTAGGTTAGGACTTTCGAATATATTTAGCAATTTTAGTTGTAAAATGATGAAACTTTGCCGCCAATTTAGTACTGCGGTTAACGTAGAGGAAAGTAATATTTATTTTGAAAATGCAAAAATGTGTCACGAGGCCATAAAGAATATTGGTACAAATGGTCTTTAATCTGTCTCATGTTAAGCCTAACTCGCCATTATTAGTGACCCAAACATACCACAGTATTCCTTACACCAAACAATACATTATTGCTTACCATTCTTACTAGAGCTACAGTTATACCGCAAAATCTCGAACTAGTTCTTATATGCACAATTTGTCTGTGGGGGAAAGGGAATAAAAATAACATCTTTTAGAAATGAAACCCAAATAAATATATAGATAAATTCATCAGAGAAATTAACATGAAAGTCTATAGAAAAAGCACAGGGAATCTCAAATGTGGCAGTCGGCAATTGAAGCTGTGATACCAGTTCAGGAACAACGACATTGCAGATTCTCTTTTGGATTTTAACAAGGATTCCTAAATATAGAAAAGGAGAATATATTTGGTAAGAATAGTCTAAGCATTTACAAATGGTAGACTTGTAAATATGTAAGATAGATTCGGGTGAGAAAAATTCTCTTGCTCGAACCAACATTCGTAGCAGCAGACCGAGCAATTGGTTCGAAAGAAGAAGAAGAAGAAGAAGAAGAAGAAGAAGGAAGAGGAGGAGAAGAAGAAGAAGAAGAAGAAGAAGAAGAAGAAGAAGAAGAAGAAGAAGAAGAAGAAGAAGAAGAAGTGAAAGGGATTACTGGCGTTAATGGCAATCACATTCCAACTGTTCTCCGTAATAATCACAGAATACAATGTGATGAAAATATTGGTAATATAACTTGTGTGAAAAAAATGAGGGTCTTTGTGTACTAGGTATTAGTATGATGATTTTACAAGAATAGGAAAATATTTTCACAGTGGGCTAGAAAATTCGTATACAATATTATTGAGATGGATTGTAATTTTGATGAATGAATTGTTAGTGATAGTGAGCTTAAATAGTTGTTTTTTTGGTAGAAGTTTGTTAATCTTATATATGTATACACGTTTAACTGAAAATATATACTGACAAAACAAGTTTTCATGGTTGATTTCTCGCTTTCGTAATATATAGCTTGTTGCAGAATTAGATAGGCTCACCTATGACCCGGTTTACACTCCTTCTTAGTCTTTTGTATATATTTAGGATTGCTTCAAATGTCTACTTCAATTCTCTATGTCTAATGTTTCCGCCTGATCTCTGAAATTTGATTTACTATTTATTCTTTTATCCTCAATAAGAGTAGACAGTTTCGCTTATAGTCCGGTTCACACTCCTCCCTTGTGTTTTGAACAGGAGTATAGGTTTATCCATTCCTTAAAATTGTTGTTTCTATTTCCCTCTAAAATAAAAAGGGTTTCATTCTCTTTCAATTTATAGTAACCCGTTATGTTTTAGTGGCATTATCGCATTGCTTTCGGCTAACTGCTTTAGTTTTCTTTTTAAAAGAAATAGTTGGGAAATTAGTCTAAAAATCTGTGGTTTTCTTCAAAACTATGTAAAATTAAATACGGTCGTTATGATCAGAATGCTAACAGAACGGCAATAAAAGTGCAGAAAAATTTATGCATCAGAGACTACACGAAGACATTTGATGAGTTAAGAAGCGAGAAATTCCTTGAAATATTAAGAATGATTGATTTATAGAGAAATGGTATTTAGGTATTCCCTAACCTCTCCTGGAAACAAACAGCTGCCATGCGGATAGAGATCGACTTTAATGACTGCACCAAAAATGGACAGAGGAATACTATACAAAATGTTTTCTCATCAGATTTATTTTTACTGTATGATTTAAAGTTACTATGAGGGCTCTCTGGATTTATGATCGTCGTAAATAAATTTACCAACATATGCTACGCATAGGGTATTCAGTTGATGGCAGATTCATAAAGAATTCTGAAAGAGATATCAAGCAAGTTTTGACCAATTATTAAATGTAAGGAGTCGGAATGGATGGTTGTCAGCAAAAGAGGCTAAACAAGTTGCTAGGTAGCTATCGGGGACATCAAAATGAAAGAGATGCGAAATGATAACTATCTACCAGTTCAGTAGCAGATACTTGATACAGAAATTCGAAGGTGTCTTTGAATAGCGAAATTGCCTTTCAGAAAGAGAGCACATTATTACGATAAAGGAAAAAAAAAGTAATGTTAGAAATAGAGAAATGTCTGCTGGACTGCAATGTAAAAACTCATCTTATATATTGGAGTGAATGTGGGTAAATTTCATAACACACGGAAAGTAACCTTGGATTTGGCTGTTTTGTTTAATAAGATTTATCGAATATTCAGGCCGATAAAGGAAAATAAATAATTATACTTTTTAATAGATAAATAGAGTGTCTATACTCAAACAGGAGTATCCCTAAAAATATATATATATATATATATATATATATATATATATATATATATATATGAATGAAGAAATATAGTTTTAAGGTGCGCTATATTTATGGGATAAAGTGCTCAATATCAGAGATAGAGCGTATGTAAATATAAATATAAAAGTGAACATTAAAGTCAGCCCTGAGGGGGGACAGGCTGTTTTGTTAAGTCTGACAGTTATTTAATTTTATATTGATGTTGTTTTTATAGATAAATTTATTTAGATAAAAGGTTCGTTTTTAAGTAAATAGTATTAATCATATTACTTGGTTTGAATGTTCGAGAAATTTCGTAGAAAATATGCGTTCTCCGAGAGGACTCGAAACTGTATTCCTATACGGAAACTGTCATTTGATCTGATGAGTTATACTATTTAGCTACAGGGAAGCGTCTACTTAACAAAGTTCAAAATAACTTTTTTTAAGCACACAATTTTCGACGATTTTTCTGTATGGTTCATATCTGCTCACGTGAACAATGATATATAATGAACTGGATTATGCTCGACAATAATTTAATATATATATATATATATATATATATATATATATATATATATATATATATATATATAGATCATTATATATATATATATATATATATATATATACTGTTTGTTTTGATATATTTTTTCTGTAATTTGGACTTAACTAACCAGATTCTTCTTTCTAGGTAGATGGTACCATAGGTCAGATCAAATGACGGTTTTCGTGTAGGAATACAGGTTCTATTTCTGTCGGAGAATGCGTACTTTTTAAGAAATTTCTCGAAAATTCAAGCTGTCAAATGAAATTACTACTGTTTAATTAAAACAGACCATTTACTTAAATAAATTGTACGTATAAAAATAACCCACATATATATATATATATATATATATATATATATATATATATATATATATATATATATATATATATATATATATAAAACAGTAAAGAACTAATTAGTTTATTTTTCATCCGCCAATTTATATACTTTATATGTTATTGTAGAAATTGATTTTTTTCAGGTTACGGATCAGTTAACTCTGTAGGTGCGAAATTTTAGAGAAAAATAATCTTGACGAAAAGGCTGTGTTTCCCTCAATAAGAAAAATACAACCTTGCTTGCTGCGTCGTTCTCCGTGGTCAAGTTGTAAAGCACACTGAATCAAATGGTCTTTTCCTTGTCGAGGAAAGTATTTTTCTTTACTAGACTTTGTAGAAGACGTTGACTGATATATGGAATACAAACTGTGTAATCATTTAAAATGGGGAGTCTATTTAAAATATAGTGTACCAATTTTAATAAAGTTTGTAATAAAGAAAATATCGGTTTTTAAAAATAAATCCATTAATTCTTTAGAAAAAAAAATCAAAATGTGATATTGAGGTTAACATCCATCGGCGACAGTCTGTTTCATACCTAATAATCTGAAACATAACCTTCACTACCCGCCCAATAACTGTTCTACCCAGAATGCAACATTAATCAATATGAATGATTAGTCAAAATCTCAGACGGATGAACAGAAGATAGCGTTTAAGAATGAAGCAAACTGTCGCTGTGTGGTGTTGACTTCAATGTCCACTTTTATATTTTTGCATGGTCTATTCCTAATATTGAGCACTTTAACCCATTTATATTTCACAACTTTAAACAAATATATATATATATATATATATATATATTTAGAGAGAGAGAGAGAGAGAGAGAGAGAGAGGAAATAAAAATAGGCTAGAAAATAAAAATCAGCATACGAACCAGTCTTTATTTTTATTTTTATATGCCATGTCGTTTCAGAAGGTAGGCGATCGTGGCTCTGTACCTGCCTCTATCTCTTGCAGTTCTCAGCAAGTCCCTTCCTTCTGCTTCCTCCCTCAGACCCCGTCGTGTCATCTATCTGCTCAAGGTGGTCAGGTACGTCACGCGCTGCTTAACCTTGTCTCTATATTCCTCTTTTCGACCAGTGAGTATTAGATTCTCCAGGCACTTCTTCCTCATTATCTATCGCAGAAACTTCAGCTGCCTCTTTCTGATGTATAATTACATAAGTATAAGCCTTCTCCTTGTTTGTAACCTCTTTAACAAGTAAACGGTGCAACTGGTAATTGTTAACATGTTATGACATAAAAATAAATAAAGTAAAATAAAACATATATTTTCCGAAATTTTACTTTCATGGTCAAATTAGATGAACAAAAGAATCATCTCTCAGACTAGAATTGTTTCTATTGCCGGAGCGCTGATTGGGTTCTTTCATGATTAAGTTCCAGACGTAGTGGCACATTGCATTCTAATGAGGACGGCTAGGAAAAGTATGAGTGACGTGGACGTGGAAATTCTTTGCCATCTAATCCTAGGCCACATTGGCCACGCGTGAAGCAGCAAAGTCTGGTCGGAACATGTACGGCCATTCCAACGATCCAATCTTTAACGATCGTGGCCTTGATCGTTACGCCCTGCGGGAAGCGGATTAGCATCAATCTTTTGGTTTCTCATTGAAGACGATAGCTGTAAAATCATTTTAAACACTCTCTTCTAAATTTTGATTGTCACAGCTGACGAATTTGCAAAATGCAGTCGGGACGTGAAGCTTTCCATGCAAGAAAGTGTCCAGATATTTCTCCCACTGGTATTTGGTTGTTTCGCAAGGTGAAGAAAAAACTCATGGCAGTCGTCCTGAAGACATTAATGAGAAGGAGGCTCTGACAAAGGTCCAGAGAACCTACTCTTTGGATATCTAAAATTTAGCTTTCTCGAAGTAGGAGGAGCGCTAAAAAAAGTGCATTAAAATCAGAGGATCTTACATTTGAGGTTTTGCACTTCTTTAAATTAATAAATGAGTTCCACGAGAAAAGTCTCTAAACCTATAGAATGCAATTCGTATATCAGGTGTATTTAGGCTGCAATAATACTTTTAATAAACTTTCGACAATCATAACAACAATGTAAGTCTGTTCATTTTTTTTTAATTCTTTCCGACTTCCAGGTAAGTTGTTTTATGTCAGAATTAAAATTAGTAAATTTTACAGCGTTCATTTTAATTTTAAATCAAAATTCTTTTCAAGAATTGATAATACACACACACACACACACACATATATATATATAATGATACATATTGATCTTATTGATATTATCATGTTATTGCCGTTATATTCTTCGAATTTCATTAACCATCCTATTAAATCAACATATACACGCATACACACATATGCATGTAAGCAAATATATACAGAGTGCGATGGATAAACTGTCGACTAGATGGCGTAAAAATGAAAGTAACACTGACATCAAATTTTAACAGTTATATTTACTATAATTGGACAAAAAATATTTTGAAATACTAAACAATAAAATCAAGATTGACTTCATACACAGCCTCCATATGACTTCTGAATCTCCTGCAACTCTTCTGGATGGTCTCCTTGATTAAGTTGGTGAATGTTTACAAAATTCTTGCTTTCAGTTCATCTTTGGTGTTAAAAGGAGTTTTGTTGGTCTCTCGCTTAACTGCGCCCACACATAATAATCAAAGGGGTTGCAGTTTGAGGAGTTAGGTGGTCATATATAAGGGGTGATGCAGTAGCAGAAATTGTCTTACAGCGATGACAGGCTTCTGATTGTGTGGCATGGGGCAAAGTCATATTTGCAGATATAACGTCTTCAAGCGGCGACACTGGTACCTCATGTACGCCTATGTTTTGAATATGAGGCCCTGTGTGAAGATTAATGGAAGCATAAAGTCACTAAAAACAAATTCGTAATCAACATTAGACTTACACAACTGTTTCCGGGTCCTTTGCCCTGTCCTCAGATTGACATCCAAACACTCTGAAATATTCGTATATGAGCTTCGGGCGCAAATACCATGCAGTTCAGCATGCTGTTTTCAAATTTCTGGCAGAGTGAATTGCGTCATGGGCCTCTTTTTCTCATAGACGATGCCCAAATGACCGTACTATATTCTGCAGTCAACAGAATTTAAATTAAGCAATGTGCATGCGCGAAATTTCAAATATTTTATTTGAAATTTCGCGCATGCACATTGAAAAATTGTTGACATTGTCGAAAATTTGCCCATCGTACCTTGTCTGTGTGTGTGTGTATATATATATAATATTTTTTTGTTTAAAAAGATGATTCCTTAACAAAACAAATTAACTTTAACAATTAACTTAAACAAAAAAAAATATTATAAACAGGTTCTACTTCTGTATGGAGCACTGTCTTCTTAAAAATAAAAACAAAAATATTAAGGAACTCCGGATTATGCACCCAACGAGTTCTTTTCTATTTTCTGCATACCTGCGCGCACACACACACACACACACACACATATATATATATATATATATATATATATATATATATATATATATATATATGTGTGTATATATATATATGATTATCGTTTTTGTACTCTGTTCTTTCATCGAATTGATCATTCCAACTCGAACGTTTGCAGAAAACTATGTACGACATGTTTGTTAGATAATGTATTTTTTGTTTATAAACATATGTATACTGTAATCTTTGGCATCATATCTAAAATAATATTGCTATATAAAATGTATTATATAAATAATCTAAAGAAATATATAAATAATATTATGTTAGTGGAAAATAATATTTAGCCTTTCATTAAATATTCTGAGTAAACATTATCCTGAATTTTTGTATACTCTTGGGGATTTGATATATTTGTTTAAGTTGTTTACTAATATTAATACACAGTTTCATTTCCTTGTTCTTTTCTTAACAACTCTATAGTTATGTTAAATCAATATTCTCCTGTGACCTCTCAGAAGCCGACAATATTAGAAGGCGAACTCTGACACCTCCGCTGATAATTTCATGTGTCGGGCTTTTAAAGAAATTCTTATTCAGTTGGAGTTTATATATATATATATATATATATATATATATATATATATGTAGCTCAGTCTCATAGAGCTTTCACAAGTCTAAAAATGGCGTCAATTGCGATCGTGTGTGCAGCGCGAAATTCACCTTCCTGTCAAAATCAAAATGCGAATATCGACGAGGCGAAGATTATAAAAGACGCCTAATTAGATAAAACAATTAATCTAATGTTTCGGCGATTGTCTTAATTAATAGTCGCCTCTCAGTTGCAACTTGTAATTGTCGAGTGTTAATTCAATCGATCAATCAATTCCTCCTATTCTTCTCAACCCCGCTCCAAGACTCTGGCGATTTTTATTCACGGAATATGAAATCAGCAGAAAGGAAGAACGAAGAAACACTTACTGGGCAAACATATTAAAGTCTCTAAAATCATTCGATTTTGCAAATCTTTCAATCTTGGAGATGTTTAATTGTGGATTTTGAAATTTAATTTAATAATTTTTGTTAAATTCTTATAAATACACCGGCGGAAAATAAAATTTCAACACTCAAGAGGACATGCTCATTTTAACCTTGTATACAAAGCGAATAGGATATGCAGGTAGTGTAGTGGCTATCAGTCAGTCAGTTATGTGCCTTGTATGATACGCACTTAGGCGATCATGTATCTTTCGACAGATTTTTGTTTTCTCGAAATAGGTGGCTGCAGTAGGCCGGTTGCCATCCAAGGATATAGAACCCGGTCTGTTCTGCTATTTACTCATAGCTGGCAGGAGAAGAAGATGGTGCATACTTTTCTCAAGGGTATTAGCACGTAAGTGAATGTAACAGATTTGACTGAATTTCGAACTCGGCTCCCCGATTCCTCAATCCGAGCCGCTACCCATTACTACACATTTCCTCCTTGTATAGTTCTCATTCCAGTCAAGGTCATTTCTTAAAATTCCACATAAATAAACTTGGGAAATATGAATTTCCCTTTATGGTCCCTAGATATTATGAATTTAAGCAAGGTACTAAATTGGCATCATTTTACAATATTACTGGTTCACATCTTCCATTTAGGCTTCAGTTAATTTCTAACAGCCTTAATGTAGCTTCCTTAATACTCTTCTATGGACAATTTTATGGTAATTTTTCGGATGGTCTGTTCGCTATGGTACCTAAAATTTATGAATTTAAGCGCAGTACTAGATTGCCAGTAAGGTATCATCGTTTTACAGTTGAATTGGTTAAATGTAACCGTAAGTTCTAGGCTAATAATTTCCTTTCTCACACTTTATTTCTTATGGAATCTCTAACAGTTTCGTTGTCTTCAGTTTTGTTAATTCATGTTCTTTTATTGCTCTCGCTGCTTAATAATGTTTTTTTTTTTCTTTTTCCTATATTCTTTCACACTCAATAACCCCTTGTATTTCAGTAGCTTTATTGCCTGGCTTTGAGAATGATAAATCTTAACTCAAAAGCAGTTGGATGTTGGGCTGAGAAACCCACCCATCAAAACCCATTTACTACAGTATGCAATAACTATGTATGTAATGTGGTTGTGGCCCTTTTAAACTAAATTTCAACCATTACGAAGAGATTTTGATTGTAGTGTTTCAGAGGAACTTCGTCCTTAAAATCGGAAATTGATGGTGATTCGGCACTGAATATGTAATGTGTGTGTGTGTGTGTGAATGCATGCATGTGCGTGTAAGTTTGAATGTTTACAGTGAAACATCGGCTGATGTGAATATTCTGACAAAATTATGGAATTCTTCTGTAAGGTTATAATTTTAACAATGAATCGTGTGGAAATGCCCCCCAAAATCTGTATTAGCAAAATGGAATCAAAATTGTGGTTACAAAATATATTTGCTACAACCGAATAGACTATTAACCATTCTCTTTTTACCGGATCAACTTAGGGCACAATAAAATAATATAGGAGATTTGAAACTCCAGTTAGTTTTCATTACTGGTAGATTGATAAATGACGTATTTTAGAAGTGAAGTCTTGATTATTTTAATTATCCATTTATTATTATATTTTTCTTTGTTTATTATATTATATTGTATTTTTTGTTAATTTATTATGCATTAAAGATGAAAAAATATGTGTTTTAATAATTGCATATTACAACATATATTTGTAAGTCGTAGTATACATTGATTGTTTTGTTTTTAAAATGAGAGTTATTTAGCAAGTTTAATTTATTAAGAATGTATCACTAAGATCTATTATATTAAGAACAGTTAATATATTGTATTTGTTAAATTACTTATACATTTGAATGCATAATTCTATTCTATGTTTAAGTGTAAAATTTTTCTTTTTATGAAAGCATACACAATTTTTGAAACAGTGGGAAAAGCATTCCGAGTTTTTGTCTATCTCTGATTATTGGTTCAGTATCTTCGATTTCTTACCCCATCAATTACAATTCAAACATTTTTAAAATATTTGTAATTAATTTTATTATTTGTCATTTTTCTTATTTGTTGATCGTAGTTTAATATTATGTACAAGGGCGTATATTCAGTTTTGTAAGAAAGGCGTTATCAGTTGTAACGTTAAACTGCTTTTTTGACTAGTTTTATTATTGATCCAGGAGAGTCAAATTCTTCTATTATTCATGCCACAAAATTTGAAAGAAAAACTTTCTCGAATATTTGATGGTAATTTTATACTTTTATCCTTTTCTTATTTATTTATTGATATCTGTTATCTAATCAATATATAATAAAAATTTTAATGCGGTACCTTTTGTGACGAAATGTTTACCTCCTATATCCAAAGTAATATATATATATATATATATATATATATATATATATATATATATATATATATATATATATATATATTGAATAAAAATAGACCACTTTAAGGTTCCATGTAATAAATTATTTCACCACGGCCCTTTTACCCTTTTAAAGGACTCTGGATCATCAGACTTTACTTCCAAATGTTGAAATGAAAAATGAAAAGAAATTTACACATTTTTGACGGGCCGTATTAAGCATATGTAAAATAACGAATTGAGGAAGTGAGTGGGAAGAGAAGATATGAGTGAGTTAGATGTACCATTTCAATTCTTTATCCCTAACCCCACTTGGTGTGGGCCAGACATCGCTTAAGTTAACGTATGTTATCTCTAGATATGGATGGATAAGGGGTGAAGAAGAAAATCGACATAAAAGGAAGAAGATACAATAAAATAAAATAAATCGTGATCATGAGAGAAGGTTTCACTCAATTTCTTGGACGCTGTTATTTCGCATTACTTTAAAGGGTATATTTGGGGGTTAAAGTTTGATATAAATCTAAATGTCTACAAAATCTACGAAGAATTTAATTTGATGTTTGTTGGAGTTTTGGGTATTTTCCATGAAATAGTCGATTGGAAAAAATTCATAGAAAGTACATTGAACGAATAAATTCATTTTACATCTAGTAATCTTTTTTTTATTTTCGTAAACTTTTTTCTTGTTGGTTATTAAGTTGACATCTATTCGCTTGAGTTTTGTTCATAAATTAAACTCGTGACTGTTTTTAGATACCTACATAATTATCAAAAGTTATTCCAATTTAAATAATTTTATCATCAATAATGATTATTAAAGGGTAATATATTTCAATTTAAATTAAATTATCCATTTAAAATTTACCTCCGTATTATTTAAACTCACTTCCAATTGGAGAATATTAGAGGAGAAATTTGGATAAAACATTACTAACAGAAAATTAGGTGTTTCTTTTATTATATTCTATATATCCATAAACATACACACCATACGGATTACCTAGTTTTCCATAAACTATATATATATATATATATATGATAAATGGAACTCACCTGCCTTTTACCTCCGCTGCCTTGCGGCCATACCCAATCATGGGGCAAGCTTCGGGAAGAAACCGCCGATCTCTCATAAAATCCTGTCAAGTCCTGCGCCCTGGAGAGGAAACTCCATCGTCGCCTCACCTCAAAGGCAAAACACGAGCAACAACGGTCTACTTGTTAAAAGGCAACGCTTCATTAATGTGAAGCAAGACTTAGGGGTTACTTTCAACAGAGTGAGAGGTCATAACGCTTCACTCGACAGCTACCACCTGCAAAAAGGCTGCTGTCTTTCCACAGCCTGCCTGCTTCACTGGGTGCGTAGGGCTTATGGATACATGTATCTTGAAACGCTGTCTGAAAACATTGCATCAAACAAAACGACGAGAAATCAGAGAAATGTCCAACATTCAGAACATTAAGGATAATGTAACTTATTATTGATATATATTGTAGTTTTAAAATTTCAAGGTGACGTTTTGGAATGGATTGCTGTGTGTTATTTAAGTTTATTAATTTCCCCAGGAAGGAATATATTTCGAGAGGCCGAGTGGGACCTCAAATTGCACAAATCAGGGGAATATGTTTTTGATTGTTTCTGACAGATATGACGACGAATATGTTTTGGTTTTGGAGTAATAGCTCTGAAAGGAATGGGGTAAAATCAAAACATAGGAATCGGGCTTTTAACCTCGGCTTTAAATAATGTAAATTTGAGTTATTTTGGCGGGTGAACAGTTTGATATGTTGGCGGAGAATTATGTATAAATTCAGCTCGATTTTAATGATACAAGGAAGACGGGCTGGGACGCCAGACACAAACGGATCTCAGACACACACTCAGTTGCACAGCCGCACGTGGATGAGAACCGGTCTTTACTTGCATTACTGATTGAAACTTGTTGAACATATAGATGAAGATTTTAAGTTACCACCTTCTGATCTTTTGTGTTAATAGAGGCTAAATCTAACTGATTGTAAATTATTTTATTCACCTTCATTAAATCGTCTATGTTTAGTCAAAACTGGCGTTATTATTTCCAGCTAACCCAGCCGTCAACACAACGTTTGCCACGGCTTATAGACTACAAGAAGAAAGACAACTTCCATCGTCAATAAGAATCACAATACTTGAAGAACCAAGACTGAATGTTCGGTGACCTATACTGGCACCATACCCTTGACCAGTTTAGAAGCTGTATAACTTTCTTTGTCCCATAGTTGTACGAGGATTGAGATATTGGAACAAGTGGGTCAGAACTGAGCGGCTGCATGTCGACAGAAAGCGAAACTAGGCCAACGGGTCCTAGGAGACGTGTACGGGAAAAGAGGGGGTTATATTACGGACTATGGCAAATGGTCTATCAGATGAGATTTGTGGGATCAAGGACACGTGCAAAACAATAGGGATTAGCCACGAATTCTTTCGACTTCGAGTGGGTATTGCAGCACTTCAAGAGACACGGCTTCCAGAGTTGGAAATCCTTTAGGGGAGAGAGACAGACAGACAGACAGAGAGAGAGAGCTACGGGAGGAATGCAGAGATCATGGTGCCGGCTTTGTAGTGAAAAAGAAATCATTGTTGAGGATGGTGGAACTCAGCAAGGATGCATTCCTCTGATGGCCATCAAGTGAGCATAGTGTGTTCAGCTTGATCAAATGGGGATTCTACGAAATAATTGCAACACTTACAGAGGAATCTTCCAGGGGAACATGGTCGGGAATTTCTTTGCCCGTGTAATACTCAGTAGACTAGAGAAGCTCGCAGAAAGGTATATCCCAAATTCGAGTATGGTTGAAGGTCAGAATATTCCACAATTGACCTGATCGTCCTCCTTCCACAACAGTGGAAGAAATGCGAAGAATAGAGACAACCACTGTACATAGCATCATCGGCCAATTTGTGAACAAGGACGTCGACTAGACATGATCGGTTGTCCTCCGAGACTCCTCAAGATTGTCCAGTCGTTGCAAACGGATATGAAATATGTCATACTCTTTGGAAACTCTTATTAACTAGGACTTCATTATCCACAGCGGTGTAAATCTGGGTTATGTGTTTCTGCCTACATTATTCGGCAAGTTTTCGATGGTCACACTGAAACGTGCGTTCCCGGCTTCAAATGAGAGCAATGGCGTTTACATGTATATAAAACAGATGGACGGTGTGTTCATTTTGTCCCGGCTGAGAGCGAAATCCATTACTTTCAGGTTCTCATTAGTGTCATGCTGTTCACAGATGATACAGCTCTGCTACCACATTCTGAAAAGCAACTGCAGTGACTCATTGGACAATTTTTATAAAGTCTGATAACCATCAAAATCAATAACTACGACCTGGAGGTTCATGAATTCATCTACATTGGCTCCACCCTTTTGGACACCCTCTTCCTAGACACTGATGTACACAGACGGATCGGACGAGATGCCATCATGTTCTTCAAGCTGACATCTCTTCGTCAGAAATACTGCTCTACGGCAGTGAGATTCGGAGCCTCTATCCCAGACAGGAATGACACCTAAGCGCCTTTCATATTCGTTGTCGCATTCTGACGCATTCTGGGCATCAATGGTCGAACTGAGTAACCAATGACGTAGTTCTCACCCGTGCCCATTTAAGACAGAGGACGGTAAGTGCGACGCTGAGATCCTAAAAAGTTCTTTGATGGCCATAATCTAGCCAGAATATTACAAGACAGGAGGATTTTGTACGTATCAAAGAAAAGTTTAATGAACTGCTTCTTGATATCTGTCCTTCTTTACGGTAGCGAATTTTGGACGGTCTCCTCAAAGATGAAGAAGAGAGTCAAGGCCACGGAGGTACGGTTCTACAGAAGCATAATAAGGATACAATTGACCGAACATGTAAACAAAGATGAGGTTTTGGAGAGGATGCAAACAATCATCAGTAAAAGAAAATTTGAAATTTCCGGGACAATGCGTGACATACCTAGCGGGTATATTGTACCTAGCGGGTATAGGCAAGTAGCTGAGGGAATATGGCTTGAGAGAAATAGCAAAAGGACAAAACATATTGAGAGCTACAAAGGAAAGGGGGAAGGGAAGAGCATTTTTCGCTTACGCCCTGAAGAGACAAGGCACATAAAAGGAGAAGGCATTATTCTAGATGGGAGATTCCGAAGATCCCTCTGTACGGGGAACTGCCTACTGAGAAGAAGGAACGGTATAATAGGGATATCAAATCGATGCACATAAACAAAGAAAGGTGAGAAAATGTCACCAATGGTAATTCACTCTCGAGACGCGATTTACATGAAACGCTGGATGGAGAAGAGTAAAAACGGAGTCTTGTCACCGGGGAGAATTTTTCTCAACGGTGACATCAGGGGAGAGGGTTTTCAATAGCATTTGTTGCGATCGAGTCTGTCACTCTCGTGTGGGCATGTACAGCTATGCTGTACTGCCATCAGGAGCTGTGGCTTCATTTTTGGGTGGCAAATTCATGATCCCTCATTACCAACGGATGGCACATACATAAATAAGCCATTAAAAAATAAAATGTCTCATTGGAACAAGGAAATGGAAGAGACACATTATCACTTCAAAACCACATGATGAATGAAGCGGGCGGCCATGGAAAATGTGTTTATGTAGGTAAAAATATATTTGGTATTAACTGCAATCATTGCAAAATATGGTATTGGGGATCACGCTGAAAGAGAATGCAAAACTGTATTTGAAGTCAAAGATACCAGAAGTAGTTATGTTGAGGTTTTAACGGAATGATAATTAAAACTTTTCTGGTTTTGAAGAGGATTAATTAGTTTTCTATAAGAAACTACATTTTTCACCTTTACTTTACTGCGTTATGGTGCATGTTTAATTGTAAATGGTTGCCCACTTTTTATAAAAAAAGCCTACAGCTTTTTTGCACTTGCAATTTCTTATTAGTGTAACCAATGACATTCATGTCATCAATGACGATGGTAATTTCCTTTGATATAAATTAAAGCTTATTACTGAACAGTAAATGCTATTAGTTTATTTACCGATGCCTTCTGCTGATATTGCATATACAACAATAAAATTAGGATTGACTGATTTCTTGATTTGTTTTGTAGGTTTTTTAAACCTAGAAAATATTTATAAAATGTATGATTTTTTGGGAGATAATAACGTTTACTGATACAAATCCTACTAAATGTCCTATATCTGGGGGAAATAAGATGAAGTCACAGCTTTCTTATTTGCATGTAAGTCAATATAACGGACGCAACTGGAATTCGAACACGCCTCTCCTATTAAAAATTGTAAGCCATTATCCATTAAACCATCCGCACATTCAAGCTTTCAGCGCCTGGTATTCCCAAGCGACCAGCTATCTAGGTGCTGACCAGACTTGACGTTGGTTAATTTCAGCGATCGTACGTGAATCGATGTTTGGGTGTCTGTTGTACAAAGTATCGTCTTTTGGTAAGAGACTGTCTGACTTTAACTGAATATAATTAATATGAAGGGAACGGTAATAGTTTGTTCCAGTGTACATGGAATGGAGGGAGTTAGATGTGAAAGTCTGAACTGGTGGGTCTGGAGAACATTTGTCATGGAAATAATTATTTATTTGTACGTTTGTACAAAATGTGGCACAAGGCCAAAAAAGGGGTTGGGGGAGGACGGTCTTCTTCTGTCTTAATTCTAAACTTAGCTAGTCACAGACACGGACCCAAATATACCAACAATTTTCCTATCACCAAAACAACACATTCACTCCTACCTTTCTTACTGCGTCCACCATAATACCTCAAATTCTCTATGAAATCCTAACTAGTCCCGATATGTACATTTCCAGGTCTGTGGGGGGAGGGGAAAAAACAACAATTTAAAAAAAAACCCAATGATTATTTACAATATGAATTAATACTATTTACATAAACCAAAACAAAATAGGGTTAGTAATAACGCCCCCTCCACTTTGTCATGGAAATAGCAATAGTCTGTATTTATATATTTATGTATTTTTCTCAGTTTTATGTTGATGTCATTTGATTAAAATTTTCAATTTATTTGCATTAGTAGTTGACTCATTTTTTCTTTTTCGTTATATATTATTTAAAATCCAAATCAATTTTCGTGAGCTTCAAAAATACATCACGAGTATCTTTTACAAGTGCTAGTACTATTGAAATAAATCGTAACAAACATTATACTTTTATTAAATGCTGTACTATTTGGACCATCATTCTCATACTTTTGGTTTAACTAAATTATTAAGGAAGAGGAAAATATCGCTAGAAACAAGAGAAAGAAAACTAAACTGTAATGTAACATCAGTCTTCATATATGGCAGGGAATGCTGGACAATCTCTTCATAGATGAGGATAAGACATGAAGCAACAAAAATATGGTTCAACAAAAGCATGATGAAAATACCATGGACTGAACTCGTGAGTAATGGCGAAGTTTTAGAGAAAATAATAACAAATTGTACACATCTGGAAAACAGACTGAATGCCAGTGAGGCTTAGGAAAACAAGGGGTAATCTACGTAACGAGCTTGAGTAAATGGATGGCTGAACAAAGTTTTGGAGAGATAACAAAAAAGACTAAATTTACTGAGCTACAAATGAAAGAAAGTAGTGGAGAGTCATGATTTCCAAAGTCCTCAAGGAACACGGAATATAGAAGAAAACCCTCCAGCTTTAATGCAATAAGTATATAGTTTCAAATAATAGGTCAAATAATTTCAAAAGCATTTATATATCAATTTCCAGAATATATACATAGTTGTGTGAAAAGGGGACAAAATTGTTGAAAAGTGCTACTTTAGTGGTCGTTGGTAAGATAAGTGTTTAGATGAAGGGGTGATATTGGTAACTCTTGGAGCTGGCTGATTTGCGGAGTTGGTTGACCGACGTCATTGTTCTTGTCAGTAGAAGAAGCTGGAATGGATAAGTGAAGCCGCATGGTATCACGAAATAAAGTGTCGTTAGCGGGGGTTGCTCCCTCTATCTTCAGGTTTTAAAATAACACGGCAGATGTGAGTGGATGGGCCGGCGCCCATGGTTTCACATGTGCAGGCTGCCTGACTCATCTTTTTTTCTATCTTTATTTTTCATTTGTGGCAACGTTCGTGATTGGCTATTTTCTTTTAGCTTTATGTGGGAATCTGCTTGCTGTACGTGATACCAGTATTTTCCCCACATAAACTGTGTCATTTGATCTTTAAATATCGGCATAGAGTGGCTCTTGTGTCAACATTATAGTAAAAAAATTAATCAATTCATTTTCTATGCGCATGCAAAGCGTTAGCTACCAGCATATATTTTGGATTGTTCTAATGTCATTTCGAAATAGATCAATCTATACTAGCAGTTCAAATAAATATCAGTAATTTCCTAAGATGTTCCATGGTGATGGCAACACATTGTCTATTCGCTTCGTAGCGTAGAGCAAGGGAACGATTTAATATATATACGGAATATCAGATATTAAATATGAGAGACAAGATTCAAATTTATAGTTGAGTGAGTTTTAATCACTTTGATCCTCACTGGAAACAATGGACATCTAGAAAAGTCACATTATTACATTTTTTCTAGGAAACAGGTTCATTACCTTAGAATACATATCCGTGTAACTGTCCGTCCGAGAGCGTATGTCTATGTTTGGGAGAGTGCGATGGGAACAGAAACAAAGACAAATAGTGAAAAATGTGCAAAGAACCAAAAGTTAGGATTTTGTGTCTGGAATGTCCATGAATAGCTCATTAAAGTCAGGATGACAAAGGAGCTCCTCCACCTCCGTAAATAAGAAAAAGAACAACGACCAATTTAATGATTTTTTTTCTCTAGATGTGTCAAAGAAAAAGCTAATTTTATTTTAAAAAATGTGACCTACACTTCCGCCATTGTTTGATTAGACTCTTACAGAAAAGAGTAGGTCTTCGGCGTTTGTGGTTGACAAACCATTCTTTCATCAAAATATATATACGATTGTGTCTTGCATGAAACAGACTGTCACCTCTAAGTGTTGACTTCTATTTTCACTGTTATATTTACACACGCTCTATCTCTGATATTAAGCACTTAAGACTATATTTCTTCACACACACACACACATATATATATATATATATATATATATATATATATATATATATATATATATATATATATATATATATATATATATATATATATATATATATATATATATATATATATATATAAAGGTAGGGTTTGTGGTAAAAACTTTATGACCGCTATAAAAGACAAAATTCATTTTTATAAGCACTCATAATGATAATAAGTAAAAAAGTAAAACTGAAAAACGGGCTGGCTAACCGGTTTCGAACCTCGCTCAACATAGCTAAATCGAGGTTAATAAATTAAATAAAATTATCACTAAAAAGCGACGGACAATATGTATTGAAGAGGGGAAGAAATAATATTGTTTACATGGACATTATTTGGAGGCCCATTATGAAATCCTTCTTTTTCCATCGAGAAGGTTTCAAAGATAAAATATAAATAGCCTCTAGCACTTTCAAGTAGTAATTCGACTGAGACTTGCTAAGAATAGTAAATGAGTACACATTGAAACTAGTAGCACAATTATGCCTATTTATTAGGTGATCTGCGATGGAAGACCCATACGTATTGGTCAGAATGTCTGAAAGAGTGGCCTCAAGATTACGGATATTCATTGGAACGTATTGCTTTGTTCTGACATCCATCATTTGAATCATTCTCCTTATGTAGTGTGAGGCACAACTACATTTAAAAAAACAAATTAAAGAACTATTATGATGTGGATAGAGAATGTCCTTACGCATGGGCGGAAAGACAGTCTTGACAGAAAAGATCACACGAGTGTTAGCGGCAACGTAAAAATGTCAAACTGCTACGGAAACCTACCTAGGATATCTATCACTGATATTACCCAACCAAGGAAGACAGAAGTACAAGAGACATCTTTGCACTATGACAGGTTTATCTTTATTTAATTCTGCATTTTTTCTTATTTATTGAAAAATTGAGGTTTTGTTTGCTCGGCCAGCCAAGCTTTAATCGGAATCTGTTAGCAAGGTCAGTGGCCATAAAGCTAAGCAATACAGCACATACTTAGGCAGTCACTCCTGTTTTCCATAACGAAGCAAAGTAGAACAGGGAAATATATCGGGTAAACAAAGGACTTCGTAATAATAGATCTTTGGTAATTACGGAACCTGATAAAGGCTCTGGTGTTGTCATTCTTGTTTATCAAGATTAGGTTAACAAAATGATGACTATACTTGGGGATACCTCTAAATTAGTCCGGTTAGGCCCAATAGATAAATTTGATTCTACATCATCTATTGAGCCTAAATTCCAAAAACGTCTAGTTTTGTGGGCCAAAAGTTAAAAATTGCCTACTGACATTTCTAATTTAATTGCCATTCGTCCTCGTCTCTATGGTTTACCCAAAACTAATAAGTTAGGCTTTCCATTGAGATCTATTCTGTCCATGATAGGATCTTCCGAACATGGCGTGGTTAAATGGCTTTCTACCATATTACAGCCAGTTGTGGAACAATATAACTCTGCCTGTATTAAAGATTCGTTCGAATTCTCCTATTTTATGCAGCGTTATTCGTTGATGGATAAATTCATGTGTTCCTACGATATTTCCAGTTTATTTACCTGCGTTCCATTTGCTGAGACTATTGATATATGTGCTGGTGCCCTATATCGTAGTCAGTTGTCTCCTTCTCTTATTCCTGGGGACGTTTTGATCGAACTGATGAAACTTGACACGATGTCAGTTGAAATTAGTTTCGACAGCGTCATTTACAGGCAAGTTGATGGTGTTTCGATGGGTCCCCGCCAGGGAACCATTTTAGCAAATTCCACGAAGAGTGCATGTTATTGAAACCTAATAAACCTGACGTTTACTTCCGTTGCGTTGATGACACCATTTATCGCTTTGATAACGATATTTGAAGCGCACCATTTTCTTTCGTCCCTTACTAATATGCATACAGCTTTAAAATCTATACAAGAAAAGGAAACTGATTCTTTTCTTCCCTTTCTTGATGTTTTGGTGAACGTCTAGAATGAAACAGACTGTCCCCTCTGAGTGCTGACATCAACACACACACACACACACACACACACACACACACACACACACACATATATATATATATATATATATATATATATATATATATATATATATATATAGGAGGCACGGTGGAGCAGTGGATAGCGGCTTGGATTGAGGAATCGCAGAGCCAAGTTCCAGTCGAATCCATCACATTCACTTACGTGCTAATACCCTTGGGAAAGGTATGTATCCTCTTCATCTCCCTCCAGCTATGGGTAAAATAGCAGGACAGACTGGGTTCTATAGCCTTGGATGGCAACTGGTCTAGGAGAAGGACAACTCAGAATTCAAAACCTGCGGAGGGTCGTTTGGGAACCTTGTGGCATGTATTCGGTGCACCAGGTTTCTGTATTCGTCCCTCCAAAAAGTGTGGCTGGTCCTGCACGAGGCCTTCACCACTATAATCAAATCTCATGTGCCGATGTTGGTTTCCTTGGGACTTATCGGCCTGACCCTCATACGTCGAACGCGACGGGAGAGTCGATTATACATATATATATATATATATATATATATATATATATATATATATATATATATATATATAAAGGACAAAGATGAACTGCTTATCAAGCTAACATGTTTCACTTATATTAAAGCTTCATCAGAGAGGATATATGGAGAAAAAAAAGAAAGAAATACATTCTGACAATTTTATTTTGGGGCTGTTTGATTTTAATCGGTTAGTCATGTTCTACGTGCGCTGGAATTTAATTTGTAATGGGTTGAAAGAATTCATTTTGGAACGTCGGGGCTACCATTTGTAAAAGTCCCCACGAGTGGGATTCTAGTAAACAACAATAACTCTAAATTGTTAATCAACAAATATATAAATAACATACAAGAACAAACATAAAATAAAATTGTGTTCAATGTATAGATTAAAGGAAAGAAGTAGCTCCCCTTTAACTGTAGAATGATTATAATTGTTCGAGAGAAAAATGTTCAGAAATCAGTATGAGAGCAAAGTTTGCATGTTAAGAATAAATAACACATGAATACAATTAATTAAAAATGTGTTGTGTTATAGAATGTTTTGAATCAACAGAGTTCTAGTTGATTGAACTTGCCAAAGTCACAGAGAGAAATGTAAGTTTATATTACGAAATTCTCTGTCTGTGTGTGCGTTTGAAATGTGACGAGTAAGACCGTGGATTTGTGCTGACGGCTGGAATCTTACGGGATCTTACTGACGACTTGCGAAAAGCCGCCTCGTTTAAGGAAAAAGGGTAGACTTCAACGGCAACGCGGGAAAACATAATCTTGCACTAAAATATGTGATTGCTTAAAAATTAACCAATCACTACATTCTTACTAACAGAACAAACAAGCTCAAAACCGAAGGATTCAAACAAACGACTGCGATAGTTAAATCGTCCTATATAAAGGTAATAGTGATTTATTAGCCAAAATAGCAACTGCTACAAATTTATGGTGTTCTGTGTTCAAGGAGAGACAACACGCCCTTTCGAAGTTCAGAAAATGTACTTATTCGAAACCTGATTAAAAAACCATAAATATTACTTTATGTATGTCAGAGTATAATAAGTATAGTTTGCGTATGTGGGATTTAGATTATGATGAATATTCGGAAGTCTGTTTATATCTAGTAGATATTATTTTTGGTGGTTTTGCGCATGTTGATTTGGGAATGTTTTTACGTACATACCATTTGTTTGAGACAATCATATGTACACATGTGTAACTTATCAATAGATATTAATTTACTCAAAACAATCAGAAAGTAATACCACCTACAATATTATTTAGCCTCAAAGCATCAATCTTGAGTCATGAAATAAACCGCAATTAAACATCTGTCAATTAAAATTATGACGAATTTAAAACAGAATAGGATAACTCTTCAACCATAACATACCAATGTTCAAAAGAGCTAGCTTAATATGGAATGTTCCAGAAGCAGTGACTTTTCTGAGCCGTCGTATTATTAATAAAGTGGAACTCAGGATCGACAGATTTATTCTACATGGAACATGGCCAGAATATGTAATAAAATTTATTAAATTCCCTGTAGCCACATACATCGAACAGAATCCAGATTTGAACTCATTGAAATACATATTCTCGCGAAACGATTCCAGCACCGCGTAGATTTTAGATATCGTCACGTACATGTCGCTATTTAGACGTAGGGAGAAGCTATACGTTTTTAAGTAGCTGGCTCTAATGTTTTTGGCCACTTCAGCGTTAAGGCTTTAGTTCTCTAGCAACATCAGCATTTTGTTCTCAAAATGTCTTTTTATTGATTGACCAGGGAAATGATTTTCCTTCTACTTGTGCATATTATATGAGATATAGTTTTACTTTGTTAGGTTTTGCGTTTAGGATATTATCATACTCTGGATCTAAGCAAGTGCTATTGTTTCAGTTACCTCTGACCCGTTAATCTTTTGACAAGTAAATTTACAAACGATAAAATCTTGCTTCATGCCGATGCTGCATTGAAATAGATTAGTTTCTTAAAACATCAAACGAAGCAGTTTAGATATGTGTTTAAGATTTCGCTTTACAATGAATTCTTTATGGGTAACTGAAGTATGACTAATGCCCACAAGATTGACTAAAGAAAACTTCATAAAGATAATATCTCGAAGTCTTTAATCAGCTTTAACCTGTATCATCGTTAATGTAAAGGACCGGACACTGAACGGACAGCTTGTCACTCAGAATTCGGGAAATAATATAGAGAGATTTATATTTGATATTTAGATTGAAAAAAAATAATCAATAGGCGAATTTTGAAATTGAAAGCATAGATTCCTAGGGTATATCCAGTTAAAGTTTTTTTAAGGATTGAAAATAAAAGGCAAATCCATAAAATAAACGCGAAAAGGTATTAAGTGATTTAGATAAATAATACGTATTTTATGAATCATTTTCCGTCATGACGCGGTTGATTATACCTCAGCACAATATTTTGTTATATTTGCTCAGTAATGTTTCTCTTTTTTTCTTTTAGTTCTCTACACTTTCTTATGTAGATTTCTAGTAGTTGCCCTCTATGTCTTATGTTTTCAATCTATCCTGTTAGTGTAAAATTATCCCGGGAATCTTTCCTCATGATGTGTCCCAGAATGTACACATGTCGCCTTTTTACTGTAAGTGACCTTCCCGATGACAACGGTTTTCATAACAAAACCATTTACACCTGTCTCAATAATAATTCTGATGATTTTGATAAGATGAAATTAGCAGTTGATCTAAAAAATAACTTATATTCTTGTTAATTGGTGATAGGGAATGGCATGTTAATTTTAAGGCCTCCAAAAAGCAGTTTCTCTTTCTCAATTGCCTGGGATACTCTTTTCTGCTACCCAGCACTTCGTTTTATGCTATCCTCAAGGAAAGTGACTTATTGTGCCTTCTCGAGCTAAAATTCTCGGTGGACATGAAGTGCATGGACTATATTGATTCCATGGTTAGGTCTGCAGCCAAGTATATTGGTTCATTGTCGTGCTAGACAATTTTTCTTACCAGAATGTATCTTACATATTTGTAAGGCGAATATTCGTCCATTCTTTGAATATTATTGTCACATATGGACCGCTGATCCTGTTCTATATTTAGTAATTCTTGATAAAATCCAAAGAAGAATCAGGAATATTATCGGTCTTCGCTTTGCGGTTGTTTTTCAATCACTTTTCAGTTACCGTAATGTAGCTTCCGGTGTCTTTTTCATAAATATTTTCGCAGTAACTGTCCAAATTAAATTGCTTGTAGCTAGACTTTATGGACCGCGGTACGAGATTGACATCAACGTCTCTTTATTTTACATTTGAAGTAGCTACATGGAACTGTAAGCTCTATGCTAACATTTTATTTTCTCACACATCCCGCTTGTGGAACTCTCGTTATTTTCCAGCAACGTTGATCTTCAAAAATTTAAATGCAATGTCAATCGTCATCTATATTATTCTTGATTCATGTTCTCACTCCTTAATAACGTTTTACTTTTTCTTATATTTTTCATATTGAGAAAACAGTTAGGTTTTTACTGTATTGGCTGGTTTGAAATAATTAAAAATAACGAAAAAACATTATGCAAAATGCTCACGATATATAGTAAAAAAAAATCATCTAATGTAATTATATCATGGTATTATAAATCGAGAAATAGTTTATATATCTGTGATTTACATATCATTCCTGAACACATTATACCAAATATATATATATATATATATATATATATATATATATATATATATATATATATATATGTGTGTGTGTGTGTGTGTTTTCACCTTGTCGAAGTTGTAATTTGCCGGACGCTTACAACATATGTAAAGCCGCTTATGGTATTATATCGATTGAGTCTGTGTATTTATTAATTATTGAATGTGTTTTCTATAAACTTTTTAGGGTTGAATGATATTTTATTTAATGTAGGTTGTTTAGTGATTTTATGAAAATAGCTGTGTTTGGTAAATACTGTAAAAATAATAATTTGTACAGAAACAAGAGAAAATGATTAAAACTGTTTAGTGACTTTACCTGTAAATTCCTTGAATATTCTGAAGCAATATACAAATAAATATCGTAAAGATTCTAAACTTGTTTCACTCTTTCTAGAAACATTCTCTCTCATTGACATAGCTTCTTAATTTATCATGCAAGACATTTAGTAGACTGACACAAAATTATATAAAGCTGCGCGAAGGGCATTATATTTCTGCGGCTATTAACATACCCGCAACATAGGAGGCACGGTGGAGTAATGGATAGCGGCTTGGATTGAGGAATCGCAGAGCCGAGTTCCAGTCGAATCCATTACATTCACTTACGTGATAATAACCTTGGGGAAGGTATGAATCCTCTTCCTCTAGCTAGGGGTAAAATAGCAGGACAGACTGGGTTCTATAGCCTTGGATGGCAGGAGAATGACAATTCTGAATTCAAAACCTGCGGAGGGACGTTTGGGAACCTTGTGGCATTCGGTGCACCAGGTCTCTGTATTTGTCCCTTCAAAAAGTGTGGATGGTCCTGCACGAGGCCTTCGCCACTATAATCAAATCTAATGTTCTCATGTGCCGGTGTCGGGCTGTCGGTTTCCTGGAAACTGATCTGCTTGACCCACATACGTCGAATCTCGACGGGAGAGTCGATTATATACATACACACACACACACACACACACACATATATATATATATATATATATATATATATATATATATATATACATATATATATAAACACGGAAACGAGGGAAATTCAAGAATTTTATAAAGCTGCCTCCCATTAGAATGTCTGATGCTCAGCTCCACAAGAGCGCCTCTCTGCAGCTGCTTGGTCTCACAAACCAGAGATTGTTAACCTGAGATGGAACAAATACATTGAATCAATAGCAACATCCGCCGCAAGGAAATTTGGTTCTATGTATCGCGCCAAAATGTTTTTCTCGCCTGAGTTCATCCTTCAAATCTATAAATCACCCATTCAACCATGAATAGAATACTGCTGCCATATATGGTCTGGAGACCCCGCTCTTCGTCTCAATGTCCTCGAAAAGACGGATATGCAATGTGATTGGTCCTGATCTGGCATCTCGTCTACAGTCACTTTCTAACACATATGCCCTCGCATATCCCTCTGTCTTTTCTACAAATACTTTCACGGTAACTGCTCCGACGAGCTACTTTCGCTGGTTCCCAAACTGCATGAATTTAAGCGTGTTACTTAGTTGGCATTTCAGTCCCACCCGTTCACTGTCGAAATTGTTAAATTCAGCTGTTTCTTCTACCCCAATAGCTTCATGTCTCTCACTTCCTGCCTGTGAATGTCTACTGTTCTTACTTGCTTCCCTGATAGCGATAATCTTCAATTATTCAAATGCAATGTCAATCGACATATTCAGATGCCTTGACCTAATCCCCTTTCTTTCTCTTTATCCTTTCCCTTATCACGCTTCTTTAATCCTGTTATTACTCTCTATAACTCCTTGCGTGCTAGTGTCACTCTCGCCTTGCATGGGTGAATTTATTTTTTTTAAAGAAAAAGACAGTTACTACTGTCCTAGAAAATTGCAATTTTATTATATAATTACTATATATGTACTACGCAGACCTCTCAACTTTTGTTTTTCCAGACTGTAAAAGACGACTGTAAAAGCACTTTAAATAAACTCTATTAAATACCGAATCCGGTAAATTGCTCGAAATCAAATACTCGACAGTAAATTGCTCGAAAAATAATTTCTCGAACTATCAATTGCTCGAAAGGCAGTTTGCTCGATACCTGTGGTTAAAAAATAATAAAACTACATTGTTTCTAATATTTACCATAAGATAAAATAATGCATCTTTATTGTTAACTGAACAGTTAAAATTAAAGAACGGGTGTATTTATATAGCAGGTTTTATTATATTTTTTCTAGAAAGGCAGTTTGCTCGAAACCTGTGGCTAAAAAAAAATAAAACACGTCCTAAGCATTTCCTTTTTTGTACATTTCACATTTCCAGTAACTCTTATTGTTCACTGTTTTGGCCTTAATATATAGATATCCATCCAACACACAACTACTTCTTTCCTTTTTCGCTTTCAACAAAAGTTATGTCCATCATTAGGGTTCAAGATCTCCAAAATTACTAAAATAGAAATAGAAAACAAATATAGAAAAAAAAACAGAACTGCTAAAGTTGAGTGTTGTGGCTCCTTTTATATCCAGCTCCGTTGTCGTGTCGTGAGACGGCGCAGTTTACGTGGTGCTTCGAGCTTTGAAATTGCTTCGAGCAATCTGCCTTTGGAGCAATTGATAGTTCGGGAAATTATTTCTTTTAATTGATTTCGAGCAATTTACTGTCGAGCAATTGATTTCCAGCAATTTACCTAAATCCATTAAATACTGCTTCTCACAGCTAAGTAGTTTCCACAATGCAGTCGGGACGTGAAGTCAGTTTGGAAGTATTAATATATGCAATTGGACTATAATGTTTTGTGTTGAAAGATATGTGCATCGGAAATCGCTCTCGTCAACCTTATGGTCAAGATATTGTACAAAATATCATTTTGTTGTTTCGGACTTTGAAGAATCACAGGACAGTCGTTTTGAAGACATTAAGGAAAGGAAGGAGGCTATAACAAGGGTCTTGGACATTTTTACTTTACTTGATTTGATAAAATACATGAAGAAACTGAAAATATTATTGGTCCTGATATGGAGTTTCGAATTCAGTCACATTCCAACCCCCATAATTTAACTTCCCTGTGACTTTTCAAGAAATACTTTCATAATAATATTTCGGATGGTAGCTAGATTTATGAATTTAAGAGCATGACTAGATTGGCAGCAAGGTCTCTTCAACCCACAGTTAAATTGGTTGGATGTAACCGTAAATTCTCTGCTAGCAGTGTCCTTTCTCGCCCTTCTCTCTTGTGAATCTCTCTTCTGGCTCTATGCTGACTGAAAAGAAAATCATATGAAATGTAAATCGTTATCTACTGTCTGTCTACTTGTATTATTCTCATTCCTTAATAATGTGTCTCATTTTCTTATCCATTAAAAAATAATTATTTTTACAAACTTGCAATAAATATTTTGGCTTTAATAAACCACGAAAAAAAAGTCAACAAATTCTTGGTCCTATAAATACTTCTGCGGTGTATAATATCAAAAGCAGTTTTTGCTGATATGCTTTTATATCAAGTATATTTTTAAAATTTACGGGTTGGATTTGCTAATCACTCGCCCAAGCGGATTTAAATTTAGAATTATCCTTCAAAGAGATCCCATTGGAGGACCTAATCAGATTTGCTATTAACATCTTACCGGAGTAAGGAGATAGAGAGCGATTCATACCTTTCTAAGGGTATTTGTGCCAAAGGGAACGCAACGACTTCAGTTGCAATTTGAATTCTGTACGCTAAGTTTCTGCGAGTTCATCGTTAATTAAAATTGATGAATGAAAAAAATAAACAAATTAGTCTTTAAAAAATATGTTTAAAACAGCGCAATACTTGAAACTAAACAGTAGTGCAGGGTAAAATTTTCTGTTATTTTTTACAACCACGTAATTACTTTGTGTTCATCAAATTTAATTGAATTTCTAGAATGTCTCCTAAAAATATAGAACATACAACCATATATATATATATATATATATATATATATATATATATATATATATATATATATATATATATATATATATATATATAAATTAAAAGGGATTTAAATAATCAAAATTAATTCATCGAGTCTAGAAGAATCCTCAACAGAATGCAGGAAGCACTGGACTGCCGTTTCGTCCTATTTGGATCTCATCAGCAGTGCGCATCCACTACCCAGAATTGAATCCGGACCGTTACGATATGACGCAAGCGTCATACCCACTGGACCCACGGATCTAGGTTACGATTTCTGTCCCCAATCCGCTCCATCCATAACAACCGAATTACCATAATGAATAAATTATGATCATTCAGATCCCCATTAATTTCTCTCTCTCTCTCTCTCTCTCTATGTACACACAGACACACATTATATGTGTGTGTGTCTCTCTCTCTCTCTGCTTGAACCGGCTTCTAATGCTCCGGATAGAGCAGCTTGGGGATTGAAATCGTGACTCATGGGGACACAGTCGGTTTATTAAATAGACTCGGATGAGTCACACGACGGAATTTCTCAAGATCTGGTGCCATATCGAATCTGTTTGTTACCTCTCCATCAACGAAACCCGTTGGTCCAGTGGATATGACGCTTGGTCATATCATAACGGACCGCGTAGTGGATGCGCACTGCTGATAAGTACCAAAAATAGGACGAAACGGCCGTCTCATGCTTTCTGCATTTTCCTAGACTTGATGAATTATGATTAAATATATATATATATATATATATATATATATATATATATATATATATATATATATATATATATATATTATAGAACGAGCATAAGAAAAAAGTAACTCAATGAAATTTATTTCGCCTAATTTTTATAAAATCTTTTAAGCATTTGACAATGCACATTCGTTATTAGTAAACATTCCCATTGAGAGTTTTAATGATAATTGTCGCTTTCATGAAGACCCAGTATGATGAGAGATATACCCGTGAATGTTCTGTGAAACTGAAAATTAGACATGCATTTATTATGAACTTCTACTTAAGAAAACATGTAAATTACAGCTTTAGCTGATGGAAGGAAAACAAAAGTTGCACTTACCAAATTTACTTTTATATTTAAAAATATTAAACTTCGTCATTGATATTTAGCATTACTCACAATGGCGCTAACTGCAACCTCATCACTTATGGAATGGAGTATTTCGACTTAAAAAGCCTTTCGAAATTGATTTTCTGCCTTTCCTCTTAAGATTAACCCCAAACGTTTTCCAAGTTTATTGGATTTCTGATATATACAGGAGTTTTTGCCCTCTCTTATCGTTCTTATTATATAAACGTCTGTTCTATGTTCAGGAAAAAATTAAACCTTAATTGGCTTCATCGTAAGAAAAAAACAGTTTTCTAACAAGCGATGTATAGCAAGCTGATCCATAATTTGGGATTATTTTACCTTTCGATATATTTTGTAATTAGTAGAACTTCATCAATGCAATTTGCTTTTCATTGTTCCGTCTCACTCCTGCTTTTTTTTCAACTTCCGTTTGCTATTGCATTTGATGCAGCCACAAACCATTAAGATTTCCCTACCGAATGTTACTATCTTTGTTTGAAGTTTTGGATTTTGTTCATATGCCTGTGGATCGAAGAAGGAAATAAATACCAAGGCAGTCAATCTTCAAATAAATGGTTTCTCAGTAAGAGGATTCGATCCTACCCGGTTTATAAATAAATCCTTTGAAATTAAATATTTAACATTTTCCAACCAACGGGTTGCGTTCCTGCCGACAATTCAAAAAGGCTTTCTGATGCCATTGAAACAAAAGAAAGTCTCTAGACGTACAAAAACAATAAGGCGATAGAGATGGCTACGTACGGCAACAGTTCTCAACGCGGGTTCAAAGAGATTCCACTATTCATTCACTCGTCTTTCTCAAAAAAGCTACGTGGCTCTTACACACTTCCTCATCAAGCTACGTGGCACTTACACTTTTCTCCTCAAGTTCTCACATGCCTTTTTTTTTTTTTTTACACATACACGCATAGAAATTACATTTTTGTAACAACTACAAGGTCTGTAAGAATACATACAAGCTAAAAAAAAAAAAGTCATCTTAAAAATACGAAAACAAAAATATTTTATATTTAAAAATCTTTCTCGCCTTTTAACTTTGTTGGGGATTGATTTAAATCTACAGCATGCCAACTGATCTTCGGGGATACGCTTATGCGTTAGAGTTCAGTCCTTCTTCCATTCTTCATTACCTATAACTTTTCCATGATTTTCATTGTTGGAGAGCTAATTTTCTTTGATCCAGTGTATTCATTTATTCAGTTTCTTTTGTTACTGATTTTTTTTTCTACTGAAATGCATTCTTTTACATTAGTTTGTCGCAGATTCCTTCCTATTTAAGCAGTAATACTTCTTTTATAGATTCCTCGCGGAGATGATAATGTAGGTTTGGATAATTATAAGCTCACTATCTTTCATTAAGCTCTCTGTTTTTGCATATTCAAAATGCTCCTAACATCAGCGTACGTCTAGTGGGTGATGTGGCGAGCATGTCTAAATGTTCTAAGCTCTTTGCCTATTTTGCGTCGCGACATTTCTTTTTGACTTTCTCTTCCACATAAATATTTTCCCCCCGTTTTGAAGTTCAATCAAGTAAGATGATTTTAAGGTTTCAAACGTGATGCATCTAATTAGGCTCTTGTAAAGAGAATGCATTTCAGCGAGGAGTCAATTCCGGGAGCGTTAAAATTAACCGAATATCATTCATCATTATTAACAATGTTTTATATGAGTTACATTGTCTGGAGTGAACTTGAAAAGCAATAGACGTCCAAAAGATGGAGCCTTTTTTCAGAATACAAAGGTTGATCCTGACTGGGGAAAATTCACGATCTTCAGAATTAATATGAAACGTTTCCAGTCTGGTTTTTGAAATCTATTTAATAATATAAGAGAGTTTTCCATTGAGCTTTTCTGGCTAGATCAAAGAAAAGATCAGCTGCAAGACTGATCATCATTATTTTTTTATGTGGAAACCATATAAGAGAATTCAGTAGATTAAAATTGACTCAGCAAATTATTTCCATTTACTTTGTAACTATTCAGATAGGTTTTCTATTACTTCTGAAGAGAACGATTCAAGCTTCCACGTGTTTAATCTTAAAAGAATTGCCTTCTTTACTGATTTAAATTCAATTTAACTATCATTTTCTAATCCGATTTATTCCAAGCAAGGCAATAAAGATTCTAAGACACAAGGGGTTACTGGGTGTGAAACAGTTATAAAGCGGAAACATTACTAAAGAGTGAGAGCAATAGAAGAGTAATCAAGAAGGTAGTAGATAAAGGTTGATATTACATTTAAAATTTTGATGATCAAAGTTAACATGGAAGCATGAAGCTTAGAGAGTTTTCCAAAAGAGTGAAGTGAGTGAAAAGAATAGAAATTAGGATAGAACTTACAGTTACATCAAGCTACTTCAACTGCAAATAGATGAGACATTGGAACCAATCTAGTAATGTTCTTTAATTAATAGTCTAGATACAATAGCGAAGAGCGATACAGTGTAACCCGGATATAAGAGACGCGGATATAAGAGAAACCCGGATATAAGAGAGATTTTATCTGGTCCCAAATTAGAGCCTATGTTAATGTACATAAAATAGACCAAACCCAGATATAAGAGAAACCCGGATATAAGAGTCTTCTTCTCCAGTCCCGACAACTCTCTTACATCCGGGTTACGCTGTATTTGTTTCATAATAAATATAAAAAATGAGGTACAAAATCGAAAGGGTGATGAGAGAAAGGCTGTTTTTTTTTCCTGTCTTATAATTAAACTTAGCTAGCCACAATCACTGACCCAAACGTATTAAAATGTTCCTTACACAAAAACACTACATTCATACTTATTATTACTACATCTAACCCGCGTTCATATGTACACTTATTGTCTCTGGGAGGAACGGGAAGAAAACAACAATTTAAATATCTAAATCCCAATGTGTATTTACGATATCAGATAAGCTATTTACAAGAAACTAAACAAAAGTAATGTTATTGATAAAAAAAATAACAAAAAAAAAAAGAACAAAACAACGCAATCATTAATTTTTAACCATTTCGTCCCAATCAAGGAGGGAGTGTCTCTAGCACACAAGATGTTACAAGAGTGGAAGCAAGAGTAAAGAGGCGTGAGAGAGAGAAGGTTGAAGAGAAGGACAGGGAATTAGATCAAAGTATCTTGAGATGTCGATTGACATTGCATTCGTATAGTTGGAGATTATAGCTATCAGGGAAGCAAGGAAGAGGAAGCGAGTTCCACTGACGGGAAGTGCAAGACATGAAGCTACTGGAGTAGAAGTGACGGCTACATTTAAGTTTCGACAGTGAAATGGAGGGACTGAGATGCCAATCAAGTAGCACGTTTAAATTCATGCAGTTTGGCAACCAGCTGAAATAGCTCGTCGGGGCAATTAGCGTGAAAGTATTTGTAGAAAAGACAAAGGGAGGCGACAGCACATCTGTGAGAGAGCGACTGTAAGCGAGATGCCAGATCAGGGCCAATTACATTTCATATTTCTGGATTTTGTCGAGGAGCTTGAGATGAGCAGCGGGGCTCCAGACCATATATGACAGCAATATTCCATACAAGAGTGAATTGTGGCAGAAATATCAGTTAACTGGACGAAATTAAGGCGGGGCTAAGTTAATTAGCCAATCAATCAAACACAACACAAATAAGAAAAAAACATCCTCAAAATATTTAAAGCGTCCAGCATGCACGAGGGAACTGACATTTCTGGTCACAAAGGATAAGCGGCGCGGGAATGAAAGTAAAGAAAGTGTGGACAAAAATAAAAGGAAACAATGAATATACATTCCCAAGATAAATTAACTTTGAAAGAAGAAACTAAAGACAAAAAAAAAAAACTAAAGACAAAAATAATCAACCCTGAACTAAACTAATTGTAGGCCGGTTTGTCAATGTTCAAAAAAGTTTTCTAAAAAAAAGTTTTCTTTATGCGTAACCTGCATCAAAGTTCTACTCTAAATCTCCCCCCCCCTCTTACTCGACACAGACGCGCAAGACTCACCTACCATTTGCCAAATTCTGATTCAGGGAATGGTTGGCTTTCGGTCCTAATCCTGACTTTATGCTGAGGATTAAAGAACAGGTTCACTTGAGAAGAAGTGAAATTCTCGTCCCCAAGAGAATACCGTCTGACTTGTCCTCCATATCACAAATCACATAACGCCTAGCAAGCAAAACAATACAGTATTCAGCCTTCGTCAACGACGATACGACATTGCTACAGACAGAACTGTTCTCGAGAACGAAGAACTTCTCGCGGTGTAGTGAACCATGTTAGCTTAAAAAGAAAAAAAAAACTTGCTCAGCGGGATTACGACCCTGCAATGAACGGTATAATCTAGTCTTTTCCGCCTCATCACAACGATTTTTTCAAAGCCCGCCGAACGTCTTTTCCCGATATGTAGGGCCATTCGAATTACCATGCCTCAAAATTATTGAGGTATTTCGATCCGGGCGTCCAAGGCCATATTGAATGTGCTTCATGGTTCGTAAGATCGAGCTCGTCAAATCAAATCACCTTGACTAACACGTAATATAATGCCCTACGGGACAAAGGAGAGGTTATCTGTGGCCCGTAAGAGGTGTTTCAAAGTAATCCAACAATCACGAATGAAGGATTACTCGCCTCAATGTAAACGAGGTTTCTCTTTCTCCAACGATTGGAACTTCTAAGGGATGGGATGTTTATACGGACGTCTTCCTTATAGAATTTGCCCTCACCAACTGATGACTGCCACATTCGACCTAGGAACGCGATGTGATGCTTATGTTGGCTCAACGCTAGACATACCCAGACCGCCTTCTGAAAGGTGGAGGTAACAGATCTCCGAAGTAATTTAGCGGCCTTGTCTTCCCACAAGAAGGAAAACAAAAGCCTTAATAATATAAATTGTGTGGCATACGGAAGTGGAAGAACGGAGAGTCGGTAACGGAGAATCGGGTAGATGTGCGAGGCATATACTTCTGCTCTAGCATTTAAAGAAAGATTCCTTCGGGACCAAAGACAAACTGGACCTCAACCTTCTCCTCATCCTCGACCAATTCATTTCCAAGAGGCGATTGGGACCGAACCAGAGGTCGAGTCAAAAGGAAAAACGCACACGACCTATCTTACAACCTGAGACCTGTCATTGTCTCGTACCCGCTGATTTCCTTGCCGAATTTTTTAACTACCGCTCTGCTCGACACAAAAACCGAAACGCCTTCAGTACATGGCTGAGATGGTTGCAACAGAAGGGAAATTCCACGTAGGACCGCATACGTCTTTCATTTGCGAAGGAAACGCACCAACACCAGAACTTACAGAAAAGGCAAAAGCAGACGACCTTGACGAATGGAGCGAGACAATATGAAAGGCTACGATCGAACCAAATTTACTTCCACCAGCGCAGTGGGAGATGCATACAGAAGTCGGATCCAGTAACATCTAGAAATCGAGAATCAACCCTATCGAAGGTCTTGGACTGATCTCAATTGATCTGCGCGACTTCTCTGTCGACTTACTCGATGATCAAGCAAATTCGATGATGGATGTCCAGAATTATCCTGTCCTTCACAGCACACGTCTGTTCGGAGCCAGACTAGAGAAGAGAGCCTGCAAGATGCTGGCTAAGATCCTGGCTAAAATTTTAAACTGTCTGTTTAACATCGTTAGAGTCTGAAAGTAACCTATCCCATCCACACCGTTCTTACCCTTGCATAACAACTTGATCACACCCATGGTGAAGCGTTGAGACAGGTAGACACCCAGTTGTTGTAAATCAGTTCCAGAAAAGGAAGTAGGACAGGCGACTACCCCAAATACACTTCGTAGGGTAGACCATGTAACCCTGGTGATTTGCCCAGGCTAACAAGCTTCAGCGCGTCCAAGATTTCCGACTCTGTTATGGGAACCTCACATTCAGCCGCCTCGAGGAGAGGAAAGCCGGACAAATAGGAATCGAACTGAGAAGTGCCCAGACCGGTCTCCCTGAACAGACCATGAAAGTAATCAGGGAAAGCCTCACATATGCGCGCGTTTGTAGTCACGATCGGTTTATCCGGCAATATGAAGCAAGAGACATGTCGATAGGAGGCATTTCTAACTTCCTCTGAACGCAATTCAGCGGCCATGTTCGTCGTCTCGGAATACATTCTTTTTAACCTAGCATAATCGACCAGAGCTTGGTCTTTCTTGATAAGCAAGAAGGCCAACTCTGCCCTAATTAAGGCAACTTCTCCACTATCAGAGGATGTAATCGCCCGATCATCTTTTTCATCACATGATGTCTGCAGCTCTAATCTGTCTCGATAGAGTCAACGATTATATTTAACAGCAGATGACCTATTTTTGGATTATAATTTATCCCACCCCATCTTACCAATCACAATTCCTGTCAGTTCTTTCTGTAGAATTGGTAGAAGGTGGTGCTGGAAATATTGATTCGCACTATTTCGATTAGCCAGCCATAGACTTATTAAAGTTTACACAAACTTGGACGAGACTATGATACGTGTAAATTATTGAATGGAATCTTGGGCTCTCTAAGATCCCTAGATTGACTCTTTTAACTAGGACTCGGTAGGGGTAGCTAGAATGCACCACCGTCACCGAATTCCCCTAGTCGATCAAATCCAAACTACCTCCTCCTGGTGATGCTTATTACTATACTTATCGACAAGATCAAAGTTATCGATAAAGTACCAAAATGGTTTCACATCACGCTTGTTAGTACTCGATCAATCCCTTATACTATCTATGTCGCACTCAAGGCCGGCATTCAAATCACACGCTAAAAGTACCCGTCAAAAACGGCTCGATCCGCCGAGACAAACCAGGCTGCTCAGCATGGTCCTTGGGTGGATAAATCCCAGTGAAAGGAAGAGCATTATCCTTTATAGTAACATCCAGCACGCATAGTCTGTGCGCCGGATCTGCGAAAAGAAGATCACATGCCGCGTCCAAAGACTTGCTCACCAGCCAGGAAACTCCTCACGTGTGTCCATCAAAACATGCTGAATAGAGAGAAAATCCGCTGGACAGAATGCATTTACGTCCATTTAGTTAAAAAACCGGATCTCATATAAAAGAGATGCATTCACCCCGAGACAATGACGATCGCGGATGAGACTCGCTCTGCAAGACTCTGACCTCAGGCCCCGGGCATTCTCGATAGCCAATCAGAAAGAAATTATCAAACCAATTAGGGTTGCTCTTCTGCATTGAACATGGCGGGGGTGAAGACACTCACGACATATCACATTCAGCCTTATCCCATCTTACAGGAGACAGACCAGCAATGTCTCAGGGAAAACTCTTTTAGAGATATATAAAGGGAAGAGTGAATGAAAAGTGGGAACCTCTCTGAACAAAATTGCTTTAATCTTTATGCATCGACGTCATCAAATAATGCTAAAGAGATAAAAATTCTGAATCATCGCCCCTATTTGTTGTGCGCCAATTTTTTCAGCGATTTTCTACATTCATTTCGTTCACCGATTTCATCATTGTTGTTCCCGAATTGCGTTACTGCCTTTTCTCCCTGCTCCTTCGTTACCCGGTACACATTTTCCCCTGTATTTTATATGGCTTTCGACTTTTTATTTGTGGCTGATTCATTTGACTCTGTACAGGGATTTCTTTTTTCTTTTCGGTCGATTCGATTTTGGGTGGGGGTGTTGATGAGATTTTGAGCATGGAATGGGTTATGAGTGTTGCCAGGTGTAGACTTTTTCTTTGCTGGGGATTGCAGACTTACTAAGAGTGGTCATTTTCGAAGGGATGAGGGTTAATGAGTTTCCCACTGGATATGGTACCAGGGAGTAATGTTTCCTGTTAGGAAAAACGATGCCAAGGAAGACGGGCTAATTTTTCGTGCATATATTTCATGTTTTGCTTTTCAAGGATTTTTCAGTTTTCGTAATATTTTAGCCTTTTCGAAGATTGGTTCGTACACTAATCGATGGTTTCTGATTAATACGGCATAGCTGCCAAGAGAATAGTCCTTGGAACTGGTTGCTGGATTAGACCATGTGAGCCTTTAATCGTAGGTAGATCCGGGAACAGAGGTCTGGCTGTCTGGAGCTTGTTTTTGGTCTAGCCAACCATCTACCATTCGCCTTTTCCTTCTCCGCAACCGAACAAGCTCTGGTCAAAGGCTCTTCGGGGAAAGAGGGCCGCACAACGGAATTTTCATTACGAAACGAAAAACAAAAATACTAATTAAAGAAATGCCAAAAACTAATAGTGTTAAAATAAACAAAATTGAAAAATAAATTTAACGAGGCAAACGAAAAAATACAAGCAAGAGAACGACGCAAGTTAGTTTAGCAAAAAGTTGACCTAAACACATAAATGCACAGAAATTAAAAACAAAAATAAGTCAATATCCTTCTACAAAAAAAAAAATAAATTTAACACTTTAGACACGAGAACAAAAAGGCAGACGAAGAAACGTTTGAAGTGTAAACCAAAAAGAATTCATTCAAACGACATAATTAAATAAAAAAAAAAGTAAAATGAGTAATTTTTAAAAAATTAGAATAGCAAAATAAAACAAATTTTGAATAAGAAACACTACAAAAAGAAAATTAAAAGATAACAGGCGTAAAGAAATAACACGTCGTACCAGACGTTTACAAACAGATTAAACAATAAATAAATGGAAAACAAAAGTTAAACTAGAAAACAATAATATAAAGGTCTTTCAGTTGGGCGGGGATTAATGACAAAGAAAAAGAAGAAAAAATAATTGCTTAAGGACACTAAAAAGAGGGAACCAAGTAATACTTACAAAATTAAACTACAAAGATTAATAAAAAAAGAAAAGTTATACGGAAAAATTGAATTTAATGCCGGGCAGAAGAAAAATTAACAACGAAATTGAAAATTCAATATAATTTCTACAAAAAATATATCAATTGTCTGGAGAATATTAGGTGCAAAACAATTAAACTTAGAGCTTAGGGAGCGATAAAACAGCAAAAGAAAATTCCAACTGTTTTTCAAAAATAATATGAAAAAAAAATTAACAGAAATTAAAAAAAAAAAAAAAAAACGTAAAATTAACAATTTTTCAAAAACAAATTCCCAACCTATAGACTGACACAATCAGGTATGGCGCGTGTCGAGATTTGAACAGATCTATAACAAAAAGCAAGCCTAGTAAAATGTACAATAGTGAAGATGAACATCTGAGAAATTACCATGAAAATATTGATAGAAAAAGTATAGGGAAGTCTCTTTACAGCAGTGGGAAAGTGACTGAAGACGTAACGTCACGACCAATGATTTGTTTTTGCATGCACCGAAATTACTGAAAATTTTGGAAAAAAGTTCGATACATGTAAAATGTTTATCTAATTATATTTTATATTCCTTTGCGATAAAGCAATATAATTTATTGAAGAGATTGCTCAGCCAAAGGACATTTGTTCCATAGAAAGACAAAGAAGACAATGCCTCACTTAAGCATCCGAAATAAATGTCTGTCAAAATCATTATTTGAAATAATGTATTCTTTTGACTTCTACCAAATATAGAATGTTTCATATAGTAGACATGCTTTAAACTATTGAAAGCTTCTTTTGGTAAAAAAAGTTAAATTATTCGATTGGGATACACGCAATTGAAAAATGTTTATCGTAAGTGAGTATCTTATCGAAAAAATCTGTAGGATTTTTCGGTAGCAAATCTTTTATAAGCAATGCAAAACATTTATAAATATTACTCACCATCTCCACGAATAATGTCAGTGTGCCCTAAGCAATTCAAAAATCAAAAAAGGGACGAAAAAGTAACAATATTTCTTTTCTATTTATCCGAATCCAGTTCCAAAGTTAAGCTGCCACTTAAGCAACGTTAGTACTAGAAAAAATTCAAGCAACCTGAGTACTACACGAAATAAAAAATAATCAATTTATGTATCCAGAAAAATAATGTACAAATGCTGAGCGACTTTCAGAAGACATTTTCTTAGCTCTAAAATATTTCTTAACACATTTTTTTAAGGTAAGAACTTTGACAGGTGAAGGAAAATACTGAACAATTCCCAAAGACCTTTTAAGTTTTCTATAAAATCGAGTAAAAATGACTGTAATTTTTTGTATCACAGCAAAAGACTTGATTTGTTTTATTTTTTTATAGATTTTACTAGTTTATTTAGTTATATTTATCATTTATTTATGAAGGTTTTACATTTGATCTGATTTTTCAACCATTTATTTTCAATAGTAGATTTGTGATTCACCAGTCTATCCATTAGGAAACTGTATATATCCGGATCGAAAAGCCGTATTCTCTCTTTGAGTGTACTGGAATGCTATGAACGAATGACACATTCATTGTACGAGAGAAGCGATAGAAAATTTTATTTTTCTGATAAAGTAAGCTTTTGGATCGATGAGGCGAGATTTGGTTCCGTGGCCATGAAAAAGTGACAAAAAATATTTAAGGCTATCGCGGTAAACCATCGATGCATTTCAGTGCGTACGCATAGTAATGGTAGACTGGAAGCCGGCTTTCCGTTTGGAGTAGAACGGGTATTGTTTGTTTTTATGTGTAATGTTGAATAACTTTGCACAACAGAAAGAAAAATTTTATATGAAGCAACAGAAAGCTATGCTATGATAGCATGGTAAAACGTAATGACAAACCAAACACACACTAACAAACACATATATGAGATAAAGATATATATATTTATATATTATGGAACAGTATTGGAGGAAAATCAATGACAAAGTGGAAAAAATGTTTAGGACATCATCGGTCAAATTTAATCCGATAAAGGCTGGAACGTGTCACAAGAAAACCTTTCCCATCTTCTCATTCATATATATATATATATATATATATATATTTTAATTTATATACTTCAAAATATATATGTAAAAAAAGCAATTTCTTCATCTAGAGAAGACATCCTAAGGTACAAGATTAAAAATAAATCCAGCCGGATCCCTCTAGTAACCACTTTCAACCCCACTCTGCCTCCACTATCCCAAATAATCAAAAATCCCTGGGAAATACTACATCTCAAACCAGACCTAAAAAATTGTTTCCCAAACATGTAACACCAAAAGGAGTTTATGCTGTAACCACATTAGACACACGAATTCATTCACTATCCAAGTCACTAAATCTACTTTCAAAATCCACCACGATTCTAACTGTAGAAGTCATAACATAATTTACCTCCTAGAATGCACACTATGCCAGAAACAATATGTAGGAAAATCTGAATGGACCTTTCACTACAGAATTAATAATTATCACAATCGAATTAAGTCGACACCCTATGAAAGATTATTACCTGTAGAACAACATTTCTGCCTACACAAACACGATTTTAAAACCCATGTCAAATTCAAAATAATTGAGAAAATAGACAAGTTCAGAGAAGATAACATTAGAAAGATTTTAGAAGGCCATGAAGATGAGTGGATTTTAGAAATCTATGAAGATAAAAACGCTCCATCCAGACGGGCTTAATCAGAAAATTTAACAACATAGATAGAATTAATATATAACCCCACAAAAACGGATCCACCCAAATTTCTCACCCACACAAGACAGCCATAGTTGAGGAGGTGTTGAGGTCTCATACTTATACACACACCCATGCTAACATACATACACACATTATACTCACTCTCTAATAACGAGGTAATACACATACTTAACAGGGACACATCCCCTTTCATGGAACCACTAAAACTGTCAAAATGACCAACGGAATTCAGAGCAGCATGATTCCATCTAGCTCTTATCTTAAATAACAACTTAAAAGAGACTGTTTGACTAACACAAGGTCTGACCAAAATTCATGTTAAAAACAAAAAAAAAAAAATGAAGCTACAGATAAAGTTTATTTTCACCATCATGTCATTAATTACTTTAGTTCACTGCTACTAATAACCAGATTTTTTTCTCTAGATGATGGCCATGTTGGCCGAAACTAGTCGAGAAATCTAACTGAAATAATAAAAACGAAAGAATATTAATATACAACACAGTGTGTATGAATATTTTAATTTTTTCATTATTTTTCTGTTCAGTATATATATATATATATATATATATATATATATATATATATATATATATATAATATAATCAAGAAAAAATTAAATTCATTTTGGTTATAATTTATCTCATGAATATCTCTATACATACATCATTTCAGAGCAAAATCATTTAATAAATATCTTAACATCTTTTATTAAAAAGATGTCGGTGTGGAGAGATGAATATATATATCGATATTCCCGAAATAAATTATGACCGAAATGAATCATTGAGGTTTTCTTCTTGATTATTATTATTATTATTATTATTATTATTATTACTTTTATCATTATTATTATTATTATGGTGTATAGTTAACTTTGAGTTCTCCCTGGATTAATTCCCTCTTTGGAAGTATACCTACCAGTCACAAACTGATAATACTTTTATCTATCTATCTATCCATATATATATATATATATATATATATATATATATATATATATATATATACACTCGTGTTTTTATTTATTAAGCCAATATATTTTTATCACATGAGACGTTATTTTTGGCGGATACCTATATTAGATTTAGCGCACATTTATTATAAACACTGTATTTATTTCCATCTGGCAGATTCAATACTCTTGAAATAGGGTGACGCAATTTGAATCCTCCTCGCATACACATTTTTAATTAATATGTTTTCTAAAATATTCAGACTTTTCGACGAGAATAAATATGCTGCTTATTAAATAAACTTTAAATAATACAAGTTACTAATACCTCTAAATTTAAATACGGAAAGTTAGTAATGGAACATGATCATTTGCCTTTTCATGAACATTATATTAACAGTTGTAGCATTTAAATTTGAAGCTTGGCACATATGCGTTATAAAATTTTCTGTGATTAATGCACTCATTATTGTCGGAAGTCCTGGTGAGGGATTGCAAAGTTAACAGTTAACCTTTGTATATATTGACCTTTATTTCTCTTAGAATATTAAATATATATACCGGGTAAAACAGCAAAATTGTCCAAATCGGGTAACAGCAAAATTGTCCAAATGTTAGATTAAGATTTGTATTGTTGTATCATAAAAATGATGAAAGATACCGGAAATCTCAGTAGAATTCTGTTTGACTCAACTTTGAGAAATAAGAATGTATAATTAATCTCCAAGCTTAACAGAAGAATCGGAATTGCATTAATCCTAAACCAAAATGGCATGTTTAGCATTAATTAATTATAACTAAGGATCGGAAGTTCCTGAGTAATTGAAATAAAGTATATATATATATATATATATATATATATATATATATATATATATATATATATCAGGATAATTTGGCAAATTATTCAAGATGATCTTCGCCCTCTCTAACCTTTTAAGTTTCTGTCCTGGAGTAATAAGTTGCGTTACACTTTCACGTACCATTTCATTTTCAATCTTTTGTCACTGCTCCTTGAACTGTCATAGTTGAAACTCTTTGCATATGTGAAAATAGTTTTATGGATTGAGTTGGATCTTTTCTAATTGATCACTTTATTTGAAATGATGATTCCTCTACCTATTGTGACCTCCTGATCCAGTTTTCCTCTCCACTGTTCCCTTCTTTTTTAAACTTTTAAATAAATTATGACCGAAATTAATCATTATGGTTTTCTTCTTGATTATTATTATTATTATTATTATTATTATTCTCTATAATTTACTTTGAGTTCTCCCTGGATTAATATCCTCCTTGCAAGTATACCTACCAGTCACAAACTGCTAATATTTCTATCTATCTATTCCAGTTTTCCACTCGACTGTTCCCTCCTTTTAAAACTTATTCACCGTTCTATTGAACTTTGATAATGGAAGCCAGAGTATGAAGGTTAATACAATTGCTAAAGTTTTGAATGTTCTTTGTCCTCTCACCATTGCTTAGTTGGGAAGAGAGTGGAGCTAACATAAAACGAATTTAACCTGTTCTCTTTATAACTGTATAACTCAACGGATTTTTCAGTGATTCTTACGAAAACGGTGTCAAGATGGCTGAACGTCATATCTGAATACAAGGAGAAAAAACTCAATTGATGGGTGACCGCTTGCATTCTGCAAGAGCTGCGCACTTGGTCACAAATACAGGAGTCATCATATCAGTTTCAGGTTTTTCTCTCAAATGTGCCAATGTTAGTGCGGTTAATGGTGTCCTGCAAGGTCACCCACTTCTCCGTTGCAGTGTTCGGGTCTGTGAGGTTGCGCGCTCGTTCTCAAACCTCTTGGCAAACTGACATCAATGCGAGGATTCCCCTGCTTCTTACCGCTGTGGAAACTCTTGGGCTGGTGTTTGATATTGCAGCACACCAGTGTGAACGTGTATAAAGGACGGTTTTAATGGCGGCGCGTCTGACAAGAATGAGATCTAGTTGGTGCCAGTGCTTTGAGTGTGGAGGTGTCCAGGAGACCTTGTGCTTGGTCTTGGTCCTGAAGAAGGAGTTAGCTGTGCGCAAGTTGTGATAAATGCAGAGCTCGAGAATTGTCTGGCCGTTTTCGTAAATCTTGCCGACGCCAAATTGTCCAAGACTAAGAGTCATGATCAGCACCCACACTGGCGTTGAATCACCCAGGAGAACAAGTTGATTCTTGCTGGGGATACAGATGATGGTGGCTGCCAGCTTGTCATAAAACTCGTCCACTCGATGGTGACCGGGTCTTCGGTGGTGTTGAGTCGGAGAGGGAGGAGTCTCATCGGAGACGTTGCTGCCTTGTTCTATCGTATTCAGCAGGCTGTTCCTCACTGCGAAGTCCACTCCGTGTTGGCGTGGTTCGTTGCGCTCTATAATTAGCCAGACGATCTATACTTAGCCAGACGTGTTTCCTGTTGGGATGCGATATCAACATGAAGCCTCTTGAGCTCGCCGTTGATGACGGCGGTTTTCCTGGGGTCGCTGATATTCTGCGGTTCTTCAGAGGGGCCGGTCAGCATAGTCCAGGCGTTCCAACAGCCCAGATTTAGAGCTGGTCTCTTTTAAAATTTCTTGTTGTCTGATACGTTGCAGTCTGCTTCTTAATCGCCATTCACCCAATGAATAAGGCAGACCGAGGCGGACAAAATCTTACTGGCTGGGGGATAACTAGTAGATGTCTAATGAAATCCGAAAATCTCTCCCAATGACGAGAAAGAACCCTGGCACTGCGTTCTACGCCAATTGGGTAGATTATAACCTGTAACTGGCGTTTTCCGTATTGTGTCCTCTCCGGGTGTCGTGCAGGGTGTTTTGGCGCAGTGTAATCGGATGCAAGCCTGGGCAATGTCATATGGTGGACAGGCTGTTGCGTATGTATCACGTGTCCCCTCTCCACGTCAACGGTTATACTAAAGGAACGACAGGACCACTATAATTTGGGATACAAAGGCAAACTCACTTCGGGATCCCGAAATTTTCCTCGCGATTTACCCCTCGAGCTTTTTCTGTGACTGGATATGGCCGCAAAACCGCGGAGTTTTGAAATAAGGATTTTCTTTCCCCTAGATGAATTGCCTTCCCAGGATGACGAGCATCATCTAACCCGATTTTTTATTGTCATACATAGGACCTTTTATATATATATATATATATATATATATATAAATGAATAAATTCATTGAGTCCGATATAAATCTCAACTGAAAAATAGAGGAAGCACTGGACGGCCGTTTCGTCCTATAATTGGGACGAATCAGCAGTGCGCATCCACCACCAGATATCGAAACCCTGACAGCTGGGTTGTCAAGCAGACAACATACCAACTGTACCAACCGGGCCTCGACACCGAAGAGAATCATATCAGACCCACATAGCGCCACTCACTCACATATTCCGTGGCAGAACTACTCCTGAGTTCAATATATAACCATAAGACTGTGACTCCTGGAGCCACGACTACTATCATCAAGCCGCGCCAACTGGAGCATTAGAAGCCGGATCAAGCAACAATAAATACATATAATAAGTAGGAGGATTTGATAAACATATAAATGAATAAATTCATTGAGTCGTATAAATCTCAACTAAAAATAGACTCAGCACTGGACGTCCAGTTCGTCCTATTTTGGGACTCATCATCGTCGATCAATGAATTTATTTATTATATATATATATATATATATATATATATATATATATATATATATATATATATATATATATAATGGGATAAGAAATCTCTCTTCAATAATAAAATAATATAAAATATAATATAAATATATATGTAAATAATATAAAATATAGCTCTCATAGAAAAAAAATCTAACTTTGTACACAGATATATACAAATCTAGTTTAATTTATATTTATTTTTTTTAATTAAAAGTATCCCAATATAATATACATCTACGCCAACATTACCATAACAAGATATATTTTTTTAAAATTTAAATTACCTAACGGACAGTCTAAGCTCAACACCTGAAGATGTGCATATATAATTTTCCATGTAAATCAATACAGCAAATGAAATAAGGACCGTTTTCTTGCCACTGACGTTCGCAAAATATATACAGAATATATCATCCAGGAGAAATTGTAATAAGCCATTCTCGGTAAGTGTTGTTTCATGCAGGAAAAATTGAAGCGGATTCTAATGTTTCCTATCATTAGTACCTGTTGATGGTTTCCATTCAAGCAAACCATTATTTTCCCTCAAAGAGTAAAAACTGAGACTAGTATTCAATACAAACCATGTATGTTTTATTTTACAATGACTTCAGTTAATTTGAATTTAACTGTAAGATCTGTAGTTATAGCAAAGATAAGAGGCACGGAAAGACATTTTAAGGCCTTTCTCTGCACCTTTTTGCCGACGTTGCTGTATTTATCTCATCGCCCGGAAATTGGCACAAGGATGCGTTTAAAGTGGGTTGCCCGAGCGAACATGAGACCAGAAACCAAAATTAGTCGAGCTTACTCGACATTTTTCATTTTGTGGACGGCTATGGCGCCAATGAATTACCCTAGCTCTGTACGGAAAGAGAGATATCAACTGAGGGAATCTCACCACCTGAACTTCATTAATAAATGAAGATTTCCTAATTACAGCCAAAAATCTGTCGTTTGCAGGCTTTCCTCGGATTACACTAGTATGTCTTTCAAAATAATTCTAAAGTTCATTATTCTGTGAAGTAATGCTGCACGCCAAATATTAATTAGTAAGGATTTTGTTGTAATGCAATGTCCACACCCCCTATTACCTATTGTGGACTGACTATATCAGTAAATATAAATAGTGAGCCCAGACTGTACATGAAGCTTGCTTCGGCAGTTAGTTGGAGATTCTTCTCCAGCTGTGCTGGTCGAACTTTCTGCCTTTGGACAGAGAGGAAGCCAAACGACGCTATGCCGAAGGGCAGAGTCTCGGGGCGGGTAGAGAGCTACCCGACCCCGTGTACACAGTGTCTACAGGGAATTTTTGGCTGAGCCTAAGGGCTCGGTTTTGACCTCGCATTAAAAAAGGCATTCTGCCACACAGGGGCTGGGTTGGTAAATATCCTTGCTTCGGGAATTAGGCCAGCGCTGGAGATTGGTCTCCAGCTGTGCTGGTCAAACTCTCTGCCTCTGAGCAGAGATGATCCCCAGACGATGCTATGTCGAAGGGCAGACTCTCGTCTCGGGAAACAGCTGTTCGACACCGTTTTATACGAGAAATTTTTGGCTCGGATACCCCACGTTAAACTCGGCCTTATGCCAGATCTGACTACGTAGGCTGGTTGTTAGATATCCTTTCTTCGAGAATCAGTTGGAGATTCGTCTCCAGCTCTGCTGATCAAACACTCTGTCTCCGGGCAGAGAGGATTCCCAGACGAGGCTATGTCAAAGGGCAGTGTCTCTTCTCAGGAAATAGCTAATTTTTGGACGAGCTTTCGGGCTCGGAGGCCCCACATTAAAATCGTGCCACATCTGACCCCATGAAATTTCATATCTTAAACAAGAAAAACAATATTTTAGCAATAATGCTAAATATTTTATAAAGCGGAAAATGAACTCAAACGACCTGAAATTTTGCCGAGTCAGCCGTTTCCGATGGAAATTCTGTCCCCAGCAAACCGCTTGTTTCTGTTAAGCAGACAAATCATATTCTGATACCTACAGTTCTTATGCTGAATATATTATTTATTTTATTTCTTCCTTGCATGAAACGATGGCGGAAAAGACTAATAGCATGCATCACTATTGGCTCGGTGTCTATATCAAGTTTCATGTGACAGAGAACCCACTAACGAGAATCCTGACTTCAAAATCCTGTGACCCCGGGTGGCACTTCTTCATAATACATTCTTCATCTTTACTATGTATTCTCCCCGGAATGATTGAGATGTAATGTTGGACTGAATAGCAAAGAAGATTGATGTTATCTTCTCTGATCATTCTCTCAAGTAGCATTTTCATATATATATATATATATATATATATATATATATATATATATATATATATATATATATATATATATATAGTAATTTCAATTTCTGCCATGGTTAATGTTTTGCCACCTTAAACAATAACGATGATGTAGGTAGATACAGATATAATGTCCTCATGACCTGCGAGATCATGGATGAGCTTACCTCTGTCCCAGATTACAAAAAAAAGCAAAAAGCAAAAAAAAAAAAAACTGCTAATTTGTTCAGCCTTGCATTTACAACAGTTGCACGATAATATTTTACAGAAACTAGTTGCTTGATGTTACACTCGGGAAAGGATAAGAAAATGACTTCCTTACTTAACATTATTTTTAGTGTGGGATATATGTTTAATATTCAAGGATAGATAATTTTTGTCTGGCTCAATAGCAGCTTGGAATTAATGAAATTCTCCATTGTTAGATAAAGACATGAAAGACGAATTTTAGTGTTTAATTAACTTTTTGAGCATCTTTAAGCATTCAGATAAAATATTTGACATTGGAAATTGGTATGGAATTAATTTTACATGATCAGGTATTAATGAAAACGATCCTCATAGAATAACGACTTCATATACATAACAAAAGCTCGCGCGCACGCATACACACACAGACATATATATATATATATATATATATATATATATATATATATATAGGCTCCTGGAATATTAATTTCAGTGGAGCTCTCTGGGGAGGAAGTGTGGGTTTGATGGGTTTGTAAGCAGTGACTATTACGGCTAATATAGCATGACTCTTCGGTAATAGCGAATTGAGTCTGGTCGGTCACTGTGTGTTTATCTAAAAATAGATACGCTAAAATTCTCCTTCATCCTTGCCGTGCGCTTCGTGGTAGAATCTCCGACTGGCGCCAATTCAGTTGGGTTTCAATCCTAGCTAGAGCAATCGGACGTCTAGCCACACTGAAGGGCTGTGATACAGCGAAACAGTCTGTCTGTGGATGACAATATATATATATATATATATATATATATATATATATATATATATTATTCAGTTTCACCCTATGAAAATCAGAAAAGTCATTGAGACACAAGGGTTACGGTATGCGGAAGAATTAGGAACAGAAAATGAGCGGGAAGGGAAAACTGTTATCAGGAAGATAGTAGATAACGTTTGTCATTGCATATAATTTTACGCTGTTTAAAATTGGCGGGAAAATGTCGCGTCGGAAGGGATTTCCACAAGTGAGAAGTGCTAGAAAAGAAACTGTCGGCAGAGAATTTACGGTTACTGTTAGACAAATTAATGGATGAGATGTCGACGCCAGTCTAGTACAGCGCTAAAAATTTTAAAAAAAGTCTCGGTAACTTAGCGAACAATTTCCACGGAAGTATTTCGAGGAAAGACACAGACAGGTAACGTACGAAGGTATTTATGACTATGCATCCTATTAGTAACTAGTCTAACGCATATCTACGCGCAGAATAGTATCTATGAGCCGAGTTAAAAAAAATCCCAGATAATCTCCTGCGTTAACCTTCATGCTAATGCCTTTTGGAAATTCATGTCTACTAGTTATTGGTTAAAGAACACCGTAAACTGGTATTTTTACCTTTAGTTGGAAATTAGTCTCAGAAAAAGAAAGTTCTGAAATACATCCGTTGAAAAGGCAAAGGGGAACTACTCCACTATCTTTCCTAAGAATGCATAAGAATTGATCTTTTTTTGTAAAATATTGTTTTGGTAAGATATTTATTGCTATGATATGCTCTAATAACTATTGCTACAATATTACAAATCCTTATAAATTAATGTTTGACGTACAATACACTACTACACTAAATAAACTTTAGAATCATAAGAATTTACAGAGAGTAAACAAGAAGAATTGTGGAAAGTCAATGATTACTCACTTCCTGAAATTTCATAGCGTTGTATTGGTCTGGTTGTTTTTAACGGCATATCAATACATTTTGGTTATTTAATGCCAAAATCTAAATATGAAAATACAAACTTTATAATTAATTCAAGAGAAAGGCATTATTTCATGAATAAATTATAATTACGTAGCTAATTTTTTTTAGAAAATAATCTTGTTTCTCTTTAATATAAATGAGATTAAGTATAGCAAATAGTTTTGTTATGCTTTTTTGAATATTTATGGCATGTCTTCAATTTTACTATAACATATATCAATTGTCATAAAAATATATTGTTGTTTATTTTACTATAAATGCTTTTTTGGTCATTTTACTATAAAAACGTATTCTTGGTAATTTTACTATAAGATGTATTGTTTGTCATTTTGCTATATAAAGTATTGCTTGATATTTTGCTATAAAAGGTATTGGTATTTTTTGATAAAAACCTGTAGCTTGTACATCCACTTCAAAAAATGTATTTTTCATAATTTTTTTATTAAAAAAAAATTAATGCTGATGTTTTATTATAAAAAAAATATATATTTCTATAATTTTCTAGTATGTTTTTTTTTTGTGGGGGGAGGGTGTTTGGGCTTCTGATTTGCCTGGAGCTGGGACCCAAAAAGTTAGGAAATTTTATTCATTGAGGAATACTATGTATTCTTTGTATAATTATATCCCTATTATTTAGACTACTGAAACAATTTCCCTACATATATGCCAGACAATGTCACAAATATTGAAATGGATTAAAATAAAAGAAGATATTTATTGAATTTGGTCAGTAAACAATGCAATGTTTACGGAGACAAAGTTTATTTGCATTGCTAGTGCAATTTATTAAAGTAAAACTGGTTAATATTGAAATCATTTTAAAACACTATTATTACATTTGTACATTATTCTAGGTATTTACTTTGTCTCCCCAGTAAGACGAGTGACACAGGGTCTTTTTTGAAGGTGGGTACCCGAGCACGTACACCCGGGCTAAGACAAATATTGCCTGCAGCCTCTCGGTAGCGCTGGCCTCGCTGCGAGTACCGATTTCTCTGTCTGTCTGTCTGTCTGTCTGTCTGTCTGTCTCTCTCTCTCTCTCTCTCTCTCTCGAGCAATGAGAGAGCGGGGACTCAGGCAGCTGTTCGCCAGGCCTGGGCACCTCCCAATATAATTTTCCTCAGTTGCAACTCTGTCTTTTGCCCAAAGACAGAGACGCAACTGAGAGATGCTAAATAGATGTCTTGCAAACCACTCAAGAGATGTTTCGTACATTATACTATGTTACATTATAGAAACTCACTGGCAAACGGGTAGAGAGGAATTTCCATTAGTTAACAGTTAATGCAAATCTTACTGTGAGAAAAAATATTATAAGCAATTTTCTTTCGGTAACGAGAAAGTAACATCTGTTCACTGTATAGACATTGAGCAACAGTGTATTTACAATTCGTATCTTTCGACAATCAGGATATTTTAAATTCACATACATTAAATTCTTTGGTTTCATTTTAAAATATTTTTATAGTAATAAGAGAAAAAAATTGCAGCTATAAAACGACACTTATTCAGATGTTTTATTTAATTGTTTTCTAGGAAGAGGACAAACAATAACAGATATCATGTGTCCTGTTTGCATTAAATATACGAACTGGTTTTCTCTTACTTTCTTTCAATGTGTTCAATGAAAACTTTTTTAAACCAAAACGGATCTCTTTAATTCTTTATGCATGCTAAAAAAGGAAAAAGAAAAAGTCAACTATTAAATGTAAAAAGACAGACTGCATGGTTGTCAACAATGAAATCCCCAAATTTGAGAAAGATATCTGGGTTGTCAAAATAAAGCAGGTATAGAAATTCAACGTCTTGGGTATTGTAGTAACAGGCGACCGAATATGTGAGATAGTACCCTAAAAGCGCATAGGAAAATAAGGAAATGTGCCTTCCAGAAATTCAAAAAAATATTAAGAGATAAGAAAAATATCTGTAGGAACAAAGGAAACAACGTTGAATTGCAAGGTTATATCTAATTGTTATATGGCAGGAAATTCTGTTAATATTTAAGGGAATTTCCCCAGCATTTCCCAGTGACTTGAATCAAAGAGAGAGACGGTTATTTGGACAAAGTCTAGAATCTATGGACAGAGTCTTTGAGTAACAAAACGTTAAAGAACGGTGCTATAATGGCAAAATTAGTTAGAGGTAGGTACTTATGGAGAGCTATAATCGCCTACATTCTGAATTAACACGGAACTATAGAGAAGAATATATTAATGGAAGAATATATTAAAAACATAAACGCAAAATGTAATTTACTATTATGAATTGGTCACAAAAAGGTTTTTTGTGATGTCAACGAACACTCATTACCACTTTTGTAATGTCGAGAAATACTCGTTGTCATTTCGTAATGCTCATTGTAGTAGAGACTTTGTAATCGCAGATACCACTATAGTAACGCCGTTGAACAATACTGGTGTCAGACACCTTCGAATAACACTCGCACTAATAACATTTGCTCGATAATACTCGCTCGAATAGTAACAACCGAATAGTGGTCCGTATAGAGAAATAGTATAGTGAATAGAGTAGAGAAATAGTATAGTGAATAGAGTAGAGAAATAGTATAGTGAATAGAGTAGAGAAATAGTATAGACAAGAGATGCAGATTCGTATAGTAATAGAGGATAGAGCAGGAGGTTGATCAAGTAGACACACGCTACCTCTCCCATATATGCGTTTTCTCTATGGTCACGTGGTCTACTTAATTCAATAATGGGATCTCCCGTGTTTGCTCCCTGGCGATCTATGTTCAAACTCTTGTCTCGGCAGCGACACTTTATTCCTATATAACAGTGTTCTAATCACAATGCCTGTTAGACATTTTCATGACGGTCGTCCTCGAGTATAGAATCCAGATGTTGGCAGTGAATATTTCGGAGACAGTAGGAAAGCGTACTTCAGGTTCGCAGTGGATATCGCAGCAGAGCGTAGTTCTTCCGTCTGTCATGTTCGCCTCACAAGTTGGCTCTGGTCATTCCGATAGGGTAAACAAAGATGGCCGCCTTTTTACACGACGGATACAGTGTTCTGCGGCTCCTGATTGGTTAATCTTCTATTGGTAGACTATAAAGGGAAATAAGTCATTTTGACTCGCCCACTAGTTATATACGCTATATAACCAAAAAACCGTTACACCCCCCTTATTTTATATCTCGTATCTTACATTTATGTTCATACATTTCGGTTAGTGATTAAAATATTTACTGTCAAGATCCGGCTAAGAAAATCTCCTAAAATAGGATTGAGAAGCCATACTGTCTGATGTTACTATCAGTGGCACTGAGAGGAGAAAATGGAAATGGTCATTCAGTTTGAGATTTTTGGGGTTGCAAAGAGTGAAAGTGAGAGAAATAACAGAGCACAGGGTGGATTGTGGAGAGGATGAAATATGAACGGGGTACAAGACAACAGAAAACGGCGTTTAACGTTGCATTTAATGTTTTGAAGATTGTAGTTATCAAAGAAGCAAGTTAACAGAAAGGAGCTCCACATGCAGGAAGTGCGAGGAAATACATTTTTGGAGTTATTTTCAACAGTAAAATTATGGGAACTAGTTGCCAATCTAATAGCACGCTTAAATTCATGCAGTCGGGACACCAGGTAAAAGGCTCGACAGAGAAGATGCCATGAAAATATTTGTAGAAAAGACAGAGGGAACAGAAGAGGCAGCAGAGCAGATATGGCAACAGTATTCAATGCACGGACGAATGGTAGATTTTTAAATGCCAGAAGGACTCTGACAAGGAAATCTTTCTGGCACGAGACTGTGACACAACTTTCCCTGCAGTAGATGCAGTCATTAATTCGATTTAGGTGTTGCTCTCCAGGATTCCAGCATCACCCATGCTGTTGACAGGCAGGAAAGTTTTTTTTTTTTTTTTTTTAATAGTGCTTAAATGAGATCATTTTCGTTTTGCAGGTATTAAAATTTACAAGGTTATTTTGAAGAGCAGCCGTCAGGTTAACTTTGTAATCTCTGACGAATTTGCTATTGAGACGGCGCCATCTTCATAAATGCCAACATGGGAACTGATGACTACAGGAAAATCATTGATGAAGATCAGAAACAGCGTAGTACCCAGGATAGAGCCTTGGGGGGACACCCGTGTTCTTGTGAAAGTATTAAGATCCGACCCCGTTCAAAACGACTTTCATTTCTTCACGATTTGATAGGAAGGCTTGGATTAAATCAGACAATCGTCCCGTAATACTATAGCCCTGGAACTTACGTAGAAGACCAGCTTGTCAAACACTGTCAAACGCCTTCGAGATATCTAGTGCCACAGCTCTCAAGAACTTGGTATATATATATATATATATATATATGTGTGTGTGTGTGTGTGTGTGTGTGTGTGTGTGTGTGTGTGTGTGTGTGTGTGTTGGTCGGAAAATTGATAGCGAGAAAAGGACAAGGAAAAATGGACGTGCGTTGATTCATATGATATTAGAAAATACGTAGAAAGGATGTCTATTATTCAAAGCCAACTAAACCTTGAATGGCGCAACAGGCGTTTAGAACGAAGGAATATCGTCATCGAAACATTGGCACGTAGAAGCTGAATTTTAGAAAAAGTAATTTATTTATGGGAGGCAAATGGTTGACTTTAAATGAGAAATCGATTTACAATATAAGGATTCCGTTTAAGAGATAAATAGTAAATTGAAGGTCGGTTGTCTTGAGGCAAAATGTTAAATAAGAGTTAGATTTTGACGTTATACGTACCTTGTAAATACGCGAGATGTGTTGGAATTGTTTTTCTTCTTTCTTTTCCTGTGTTTTTCCATACAAGTAAGAGAATATCTAACCCGTTTCATCAATCATTACATTAACCACACAAGTTGACTCTACAGGTACCTTTTCTCACCTTCACGATCTGAAGAACTTGAAACAAACCTAATGTATATACGGCATTCTCTATAGTAAAGAAACAATATGATTAGGAAATTTTTCTTAATTTTCACCGTGTAATAGAACTGTAATGTTTACGTATGAACATTACGTTGTATGTTAATACATTTTAAATTCTAGTAGTGATTTCGACTAAAAGAATTGTGTTAACTATTTGGGAAAGACATTACGATCAGAATCAAACTCTCTACATACGAAGAGAAAATGAATAAGATAAATAGGCAAAAAACGAAAGAGATTAAAACAAGAATATTTCTTCTACCCGGGTATTCAAACTTTACAGTCAGGCTATTTTTAGAGAATTGGAAATCCTACCAGGATTTATTAGTGGTGCACACAATATTAATAATTTAACATAGGTAGATGACACGGCATTGATAGCAGAAATAGATTGGTAACTATAGGGATTCCTTGAAAATGGAGAAAAAGAAAGCAGCAAGAAAAAAAACTATGAAAAGAGAATGGATTGTTTTCAGCAAGACGAACAGCCCAAAAGACAAATTGAAGATGTTAAACTCAAGCAAATAGGAAAGTTCCAATATCTGGGAAGTTTTTGCAACAAAGTACCGAAAATGTGACATGGAAATTCAAAGTCGCATTAGGAAAATGAATGATGTCTCCATATATCTTTGCAAATATTACGAAACTGAATGTTTGATAAAGAATAAAAAATGTGTAATAAAATGTTATATAACATCAGCACACGTCTATGGCAGTGAATGCTAGAAAATATTTTCGCAAATCAGAAAGACAAACCTGGCTCTACAGAAATGATGATTAACAGAAGGAAGTATCTAGAAAGTTTTACGGAAAATGGAAAAGAAAATGGCGGTTATAATTAGAATCAGAAAGTGAAAGTTGAAATATCTTGGATGCATGGTGAAGGCTAGAGTATTTGACACACGCAACACATATCGAAGGCAGCAAAAACAGATAAAAGCAGTATTAGCAGTATTACGGTCATAAACTATTGCAAGTGAAAAAGCAGAAAATATTTTATAAAAATCTAGCTAACATTGCAGTTGAAGATCAAACATTATTTCCATTTATTTACGTTTGTTGTTTTGTTATTTCCAGCTGATTAATGATAGGAGTGTTCCAAGCCATATTTAACTATCATCGATTAGATTGTACGGAAGAACATCACCGGTACTTTTTCGATAAATCGTTCTACGTAATTAAAAAAAAATATTACTACTACTAATACTAATAATACTAATAATAATTATGTGCATACATAACTCCCCTGCAGTGCTCTTTTTACACATAGACCGCGGGAAGGGATTTGGTAACTATGCACTTAAAATTACTCTCTGGCACGACGATACCACAAATAATAATAATAATAATAATAATAATAATGAAGAGGAAACATCTCAGAAATAAATAGTGTTTATATGCTACGGCTTTAGCAGCTACTGGAAAATTTAATGTCAAAACACAGAAAATTAAACAAAAGACAAAAATAGACCACTTAAAGCGAGTAATTGCGGAAATCAGATGAGAATTATCGATACTAAATGATATTTCTAGAAATTCAAAAGTTTCAACACGGAAAAGCAACAAGATCAAGCGGAAATATAAAGTTAAAGCAGTAAATGTAATTCCACCAATCAAGGAAATACATAAACAGAAGCCGTAATTAAAAGCACGGAGTACAAGATAGAAAAAGATTTGTATGTTGTATCGACAAAAGAAGCTGTTCCAAACGGACGTAAAGACCTTTTACAGGAAAATTGGAAAAGCAGATATAGAAGTCAAACAGTCATCCTCTAGTGAAGAAATGCAAAACTTTTAGGAGAATATTTGGAGCAACGCAAATGAATATAATCTCAAACCTGTACAAGAATGAAAACATATAACCAAGAATTATGTTAAGCAAGGAAAATCCCCATGAAATTACAATTTAGCCAACTCTTAGCTCTATAATCTGTCATCAAGCCATAAACCTTATGCGCAAATTGTCTCAATGCTAATTAATAATACCAATTAAATTCCAGAATGGATCACTGAAGATATTACATATTCCTATGAAAAACGGTTGAAAGAGATGAAGCAAAAATATCGACCACTAATAAATTGATCACGACTGTCGCGACGAACATTAGTCATTTCTTGATGAAAAAAATGTTCTTCCTTTGGAACAGAATGGATATCGAAGAGGTCCATACTGCTGCAAAGATCAATTACAAATAAATAAAATGATCCTGGAAAATCGCAAGAAAAAGATAGAAATCTCAGCACAACTTGGATATCTTACCGTGAAGCCTTTGATAATGTGCCACTCTCTTTGATCCTTAAGGTTTTGGAGATGTAGAATGTTTCCTCGGTTATTGTAAACATCCTTAAATCTAGCCCGGAACTGTGGTAAACAACATTGTACCTGCATAATCCCAAAGTTACTGTTACTTCCAACTGTTTGAATTTCAAACGAGAAAACTTTAAGGAAACTCCTTGTAGCCACCTCTGTTTTGTCTGTCCTTTTTCTCCCACTCCCATAAACTAAATGGTAATTACTATGGATATTATGAAAAAAAAAAGAAAGTGTTTAATCATTTATTCCACATGGATTATATCAAACTCAGTACAAATGACGACAATGAGGTGAAGAGTATCCTCAAAACTGTAAATATTTTCAGTGATGTTAACATTATGGATTTCGGATTAGATGAATATGCAAAAGTAGCATTCAATAAAGAGATAATTACAGAAACACGCTCAATAGATTTTGTCACATAGATTAGGGAACTGAAACAAAAAAGAAACCTATAAATATCTAGGAGTCAGTAAACAAAATAGAACACAGCTGACCCAAATGAAGGAGAAAGTAAGAAAAACATACTACAGTCGTGTGCATCTGGTGTTAAATACCGAGTTGAATTCACAAAACAGAATATCAGCTATGATCACTTTGTTTGAACATGTGGTTCAATACAGCTTCAACATCATTAATTGGATCATAGCTGATATTAAGTGAATAGATGCCAAAATGATAAATCTTCTCACATGCCTCCATCCTTATACTGATATTGATAGTCTGTATGTGTCCAGATCAAAAACCGGGCAGAGGATTAGTTCAATATTAACTATCTTAAAGAAAACACAACAATCGGTCTTTCAATGATAACTGGAAACTAGAGAAGATTGAATTATGACCTGTCTCAAAGAACCTGAAACAAATAATGTTGTAATGGAATATCCCACACTCCATATTGACTATGTGGACTGACTATATCAGTAGCATTATATAGTGAGCTCAGAATATACCTGGGGTTTTGCTTCGGGAATCACTAGCCTGCCACCTGATTTCCTGTCTTTCAGTAGTTTATTCTCTTTTACAATAAACCTCCCTTTGATCTACGCGCTTTTCTTTTACTCGAGTACCACCATTGTTTGTTTGTAAGCCCTTTAAGGCTAAAACAAATAAGAAAATCTATTGAATAAAAAATGAAGACAACAAATTCAAAAGGGAATTTCAGTTGGGTGAAGAAGTGAAAATAAACCACAATACACCTAAAGCAGCGGCAAACAACATAAAAATGAAAGGAAAAGCAAATGCAATATATCAGTTGCAGAAACGATAGCAAGATAAACCTCTTCATGGTCAATACTCTGCCTGTACCGAACAAGCTGATATAGTGAAACCTTGTAACCATCAGTGGTTACGTATTGCAGGATTAAAAGCTGAAATCGAAGGATTTAATCTTGATGCATAAGAACAATACTTGCTAACTAATAATAAGAACAATACTTGCTAACTTGCAAACACATATACTGAAAAATTGTGCTAATCCGAGAATTGTGTTAACCCGATATCCACAACCTGTTGGGCATCTTGTGTCATATTGCACGGTGATAGCACCCACTGAATATAAAACTCGGCATGATAGACTGAGTCAGTATCTGCATTGGAAAATATACGACTTTTACGGGAAGCAATAAACCATAGACGGTTACGGAGATAAGACTTGTAACAATTTTATGAGACTTCAATATACACACAGAGAGAACAATCAAAACTAATCGCCCTTACATGTTGATCAATGTCCAAAAAAGAATGTGTTTTCTTACTGACATGGCAGTCCATGCAAATTGTAATATAACTTAGAACATCTGCAAAAAAACTAATAAGGTACAAAGACCTTGAAATGGAAATTCCTAAAATGTGGCACGTGAGAACATCAATAATTCCAGTTCTATTCGGAGCCGTCGGATTGATTGAAAAATGTTCCGCGAGACTCATTTCCTGGATCCCGGTATCCTATTACTAAATATATATATATATATATATATATATATATAATGATCAGTGGAAACTGTCAAGAAATCTTTTCTGACTATTTCTGATTCCGGTTGGGACCCGGAAAGAAATGTGTAAACGCCAGAAATCAAAGGAAATAATAATAATAATAATAATAATAATAATAATTGTTAACTAGAAATTATCAAGCACATGTACTAAAAAGTTGTTAGCTCAAAATGCAGGTTTTGTGATAGATATCCAGAAACAATTTATCATGTTTAATCAGGTTGCACGATATTGCCAGCTTATTGAGTATAAAACCCAGTATGACAGAATGGTCCAATATCTGCACTGGAAAATATGCAACTTCTACGGGAAGGAAACTGAAAGAAACTGGTATGAACATCACGGAGACCCAGTTACGGAGATAGGACCTGTTACAATTCTATGGGACTACACAATACACACTGACAGAACAATCAAAGCCAACCGCCCAGATATTGTTATTAAAGGCCACAAACGAAAAAAAGTGCCTCCTTATTGATATGGCAGTCCCTGCTGACTGCAATGTATCTTTGAAGATATTCAAAAAGCTGTCAAAATACAAGGACCTTGAAATAGAAATCTCGAAAATGTGGCATATGGGAACATCAACAACCACTCTTGTAGTTGAAGCCCCCGCATTGTTTGGAAAAGATTCCAGTAGACAAATTGAAGGAATTCCTGGAAATCCAAGCTTCAAAGAAATACAAAAATTGTTCTCGCAAGTACAGCCCACACTTTACGAAGGACTTTATCTATCTCATTTTTTTTTTGTCAGTGGAAAGTATCATTAGGCCATTTCTAACTTTAGTTCTCTGGACAGGACCCGGAAAGAAATATGTACACGCCAGAAAACAAAGGAAATAATAATAATAATAATAATAATAATAATAATAATAATAATAATAATAATGCTGTTTGAGTAAATAACATTAGCTTAGATTTGGGCTAAGTAGAAATAATTGTCTGAGATATAATTTTAGGTAACTGTATACAGTGTTGAATATATAATCAGACTACAAGACTTCTAAACTTCGCATATAAAAAGGACAATTTGTTGAGCCGTTTTTTTTTAAAAAGAAAATCACCCCAAACAACGCAGCCAAGCCACTAATAATAATGGGGTTACTGCGTTCGAAAGAATATATGAAAAACATAATTATAGGTCGAGAACAATAAAACATCCGGATTTAAGAGGACAGAAGATAACGATTTACATTCCATTGAAATTTTTGAACATCAAACTTGACTTGAGAGATAAATACCTAAATAGAGTTACACCATTGCAAAATGCAAGAAAAGAAACTTACGGTTACATCGAGCAATTTTGATTGTAAAATGATAAGATCTTTCTGCTAATCTAGTAACACACTTGAATTTTATATGCCACACAGGTGAGTTCATCGGAATATTTACCATGGAAATATTTATAGAAAAGGCATAGCTAAACTACATTACGGCATTGAGAAGGTGACTGAAGCCAAGATGCCAGGGCAAGAGATGTAGATTCTTTTGGGGTTATATTAGGGATCTGTATATGTAGAACAGAAGTACCAGACAAGATGTGGCTGCAATATTCTAAGCATGAATGAATGGTAAACAAACGTTTTTGTTTGTTTTTTTTTGTTTATATATATATATATATATATATATATATATATATATATATATTGTAAAGAATATTATATTTATTTACGTTAAGTAAATATCATGCATTTTTTATTTCTGGTGTTGAGTGAAGAAACTAAAAGCGTGGATAGAGAAACTGTAGATGCTGGGTTATTTTATTGATAACTTAACTTGTAAGTTTTGGGTGAGCAATAGAAATTTCTATACGCCATGGAAACATGTAATATTTTATTTTTATTTCCCTTTTTTAAATGTCGTTATTGTGTCTCTAGTGTTTAGCAAACAAAGAAATAATTCAAACAAACAGATGAGTGATGCTAACGTAGATAAAGAATTTTGATAACTTGCGAAACGAGTTGTATTCTAATGGAGTTGTTGTGAGAAATAAAAAAAAATGAAATCACAAACTTTGGATTAACCTTTCGCAGAGGAAAAGAGAGAGAGACAGAGAGAGAGGGAAGGGACTAGAAAGCAAAAATAGAGAGAGAGAGAAAAAGAAAAAGAAACACAGAAAGCTAGAGCAAAAGAAAAAATGGGAGAATGGGAAACTGAAATAGAGAACAAAGGAAAGAAAGAAAATAGAGTGAAGGAGAGTCAAACAGAGAGAGAGAGAGAGAGAGAGAGAAAGAGAGAGAGAAAGAGAGAGAGAGAGAGAGAGAGAAAGAGAGTTAATGAAAAAGAGACGGAATGGTTGAAAGAGGGAAAAAGATTCTGAAAACGAGGGTTAGGGGAAGAAAGAGAAAGGGAGTGTCTGTGAAAGAAAGAAAGAAAGAAGTAAAGGAAAACAAATTGGGGGGAGGTAAAAAGATAGAGATAAAATGAAGATGAGCAGAGGAAACAAAAAAAAAGGTGGGCAGAGATAAAATAAAGGAGAAGGAGAAAGAAATAGAGAACATGTGTGAGCGATGAAGATAGAAAGGAAAGATAAAGTTAAAAAGAGAAAAGAGAGAGACGAAGAAAGCGAGTGGGATGGAAACAAAAACAAAGCCAAAGAAAGAAAAATAAAAGAGAAAAACAGAAGAAAATGAAAGAAACACAAGAGAGAAAGAAACCATGCCTCATGAGAAAGGAAGAAAAAATACAATAAACGAATTTAACTTATTTAATACAAACAAGACACAAGACGGAACTGATAAAATGGCCTTCCAAGAACCATTTTCAGTGACACATAAAATATTTTCTGTGATGTTATTTCATGCAAAATGCCAGAATTAATTAATAAATATTTTAAAAAATCTATACTTATCTCTCTATTATTTGATTGGCGCAACTCACTTGTCAAATAATTTCGTTTTTAAAATCGAAACTCAGAAATAGGATAACACGTTGCCTATATCTTTGCGAAATGACACAGTAAAGAAGAAAATAAAAATAAGAGAACGTCGTTCACCTTATAACTGCGTCTACGTATTCAGGTTTAACAGAAGCTGCTTTCAATGTCTTTTCGGTTTGCATAACATCCTGTTGCTGCCGTGGAAATTCCGGTGGACCAACCGTGGTAGGCCGGCGCCGGAAGACGTTTCGAAAAACGAGATTGTCGGATCTCACTTGAAATTAATTTTCTTTTTATTTCCCACTGCCGCGTTCTGGAAAAACGAAAGAGGGCAACCAGCTTTCGGAACTTAATTGAAGCTTGGCTCCAAAATTAATTAATAACTGGTGTTCTATTAATTAATTTGAAATGTCGGTCAGTCGGCGATTTTTCCCTCAAGAATACAAAATAAATAATAAAGCAGCTACCAGTAGAACAGATATTAATAGCTTTTGCATATTTTGGATAATATTTTGCGGCTTCATAACGTGTTTTAAACTATTAAGTATCCAGTTTACAAAAGAGAATTGTCGTTTCGACTTGGATTTTGTACGCCACTTTTTAGTTCGTTATTTATTTAATAATAATTATTGTCGAACTAATTATCACACAATGAATAACTATGATTCGTTTTTGACAATTTCTCACGTTAATACTTTCAAGGTAGCCTCAGTAATTTTGTGCCATATACCTTCAGTACTTGGGGGTTCATGAATCTCTATAACCTTCAATCATTTGTATCCCTTAGCAATATTTGTTTTTGTATTACCACACGTACAGTGATTTACCATGCATTTACACAAGTTTGTTAGGAATGTTATTCACTATTTCCATGCGTCAGCTTTGCCTTCTTGTAAGTATCAAATTCTCTACGGTTTCTTTCTTTGTTATATGTACCAGAAAATTCAATTGTTTACGTATAATAATATTTTTGTATTCTATATTCTTTAAATCTTCCTCGTTTCTATGTTCTGTCCATAGTATCCACCGCACCTGTATGGAGATCAACATCTTTGTAGCCTCACCTGTTCATCTGCGAGGAAGCAGACTATGCCGTATAGCCAATTATGGAATCAGTTTGTTGTCCCTTACCGTTATTCGCGGCTCGAATAACTCTTGACAGCAGCGTCCACCATCATTTGTGAAAGTTTGTTTTTCGTTCCATCTCATGAGCGTCCAATCAAAATTTGTCAATTCCAGTAACTTGAAATATGCAGTTTCCACGCATAAAAAAGAAACATTTGCTTAGCTTTGCGTGTTTTTTCTAAGATTTCAGTAAATCCATTCTTTACTGTGAAAACTAAATCCATTTAGAGAAACTAGTCCTTTCATTCCCATAAATTATCTCCTTACGAACATTAACAATTAAGCTATATATATATATATATATATATATATATATATATATATGTATGTATATATGTATGTATGTGTGTGCCTGTGTGTGTGTGTATTTGGTTTGTTACACACACACTTACACACATATATGTGTGTGTGTTTGTGTGAGTGTGTAATAAACCAAAGTAATTGAAAAAAACGGAAATGCGATTTTGCCTACACAAAGAATGACAAAATGAAAAGGCTTGAAATGAAAAAAGATAAACATAAAAACGGGATCCAATAACCAAAGAAAGTAACAAAACAGCGTAAAAAAAAGAAAAGAAAAAGAAACATAAACCGAAATGAAAAGCGAGAGCAAAAGACAGACACCTGCCTATGCGAAATTCAAAAGTGTATAAATCAAACGGACTAAGAGAGTACAGTAATCCTAAATAATATCACCCAAAAAAAGGGACTCAGTTCATCGTAACGTCTGTCGACAAGAATCAATCAACCAATTTCTCTCTCTCTCAAGCTATCTAATATATATATATATATATATATATATATATATATATATATATATATATATATATATATATATATATATATATATATATATATATATATATATATATATATATATATATATATATATATATATATATATATATATATATATATATATATATATATATATATATATATATATATATATATATATATATATATATATATATATGTATATATATATATATATATATATATATATATATATATATATATATATATAGAGAGAGAGAGAGATAAGTGATAAATATAGCAAACAATGAATGTCTATTATGTCTGATCATGAGCCGTTCTAATGTTCGAATGTTTGCATTAAGATCGGGTGAAAATAGCGACAAAAACTAGCCAACTTTTGAGTATTTTTTATAAATTGGTCCTTGATCTAAGCTTGCGGGTCACATGAACCATCTTCAAAGTGGTTATGCGGACATTTTAACAAAGTTATCTGAATATTGTTGTATTATCAACCAATATCTGTCTAATATTATGTACATGGCTCTGTTTTTCTGACAAACATTGTTTAATAGAACAAAGATCAGAAACGTGACAGGTATGGTGCAATCACCGAACGGGCATGTAAATTGATAAACTACATTAGTTTTTTTATTTATCTTTATTTTTTTCAGAGAATTTAGTTGTGCGGTTGTAGTGTTATTAGAGACTATGAAATCAACTGTTTTAAAATGTTTATAATATATGATGAGCTGTTTATTATTATTAATTGGCTTAACATTTCTACCTATCATATTTCTGAGAGTTGTTTCATCATGTTTGTAATTATTATCCATTTGATTACAATAGGAGTTAAAAGTGTCATATTTATTTTGACGTAAACTATTATATTTAATATTACCGAATTTGTTATAGGTAATATTAAGTTTATTGAGATACAGTTTAATTTGTTGATCAATAACAGAATTAGGAAATCCATTATTAACAAATGTTTGTCTAATATTATGTACTTTTTTTGTAAATAGAATATGCTTTTGGATGAAGATGGAATTTGTGTGCGTTGCAATCGTCCAAGAAAAACATTTCAGTTACTACTACAGACAAAATAATGGTCAAGCATAGAAAACATAAGGAAAATGAATTCTATTAAATAATATGAAGAAATAACGACTCTTTGTTTGATGAAGGTCGCAAGACATGAAACACACTAGCAAAAATATGAAAATGAATATATATATATATATATATATATATATATATGTACAAACAATAATCCTAAAAACCCTAATATATATCTGATATTGATCACTTTATTTCATAAATATACCGCATCTTAAGACTATATTTCATCAAACATATATATATATATATATATATATATATATAATATAATATAAAATCCTCTCTCCACTTCTAGCGATCAAGGCCCATTCCAGATATTTTAGCTCATCCACGGTAAATTTGCGTCCAAGCTCTTACAGTACAATATATCTCCCTTCATAGTAGGTTTTTCTATTGTCACAATGTGGGAAAGTCATCGACAAAATTTATCGAGAGAGAAAAAAAGAAAACTACTTCGGATGAATGAAAAAAAATATTCTTTAAAACTATAATCTGAATAAATTTTGAAACTACTAGCGTTTCTCATTATGTGCGCATGTGTAGACGTTGCGATATATACAAAACCCAGTTCGATGTAATCCCAACGTATAAAAGGCTTTACTAAAACCTTTTTCCAATTTATAATACTGATTTCTATCTATCTATCTATCTATCTATCTATCTATCTATCTATCTATATATATATATATATATATATGTGTGTGTGTGTGTGTCTGTGTTCAAAGGTCTATATGACTTTTATCGATATGCAAAGTAAGAAATGAAAGTAAATAGAAAAAAATAAATCAACTTAATGTTGTGCATTGGGTTACGGGCTTTTGGCATTGCATATGCTGCTTAAACTATCATTTTCGTTATTTCCCAGGGATTGTGTTTCTTGTAATGTATCCCAAAAATCCAATTCCGTTTTGTCTCTGTCCAAAGACATGGTTTTTCATTTTGAAAATTTAACTTCGTTACTACATGTTTCTTTATTTCTTTTCGCTCTTTGCCCTTTGGTTTGTTTTCCGTCTTCAGATCTTTATTTTTTATTTTCTTCCAATCAATGTTGCTAGTAGTTTATGTATTTATTCTATTTTACTTTATTGTTTAGTTTGTACGCATTGTTTCATTTCAGTTCTTTCCTTATTATAACTTCTAATGTTTATTTCGTTTTTTTTTTTTTTTTTTTTGCTGGCTTCACAATTTCCGCGTTTCTTTCTTTCTTTCCTTCATGTTATCTTTCTTTTTTATTTACTCGTCTTTCTTTCTTTTCTCTTTTTCTTTCTTGTTATCATAATTAATCATGTTTCTATTTTTATTCCTCTGACATTCGTTACTTCTTATGTATTTTTTCTTTCGTTTATCCTTTATTTCATTCATTCGTATCTTTATGTCTTCGCTCTTTTTCATTATTTTTTGCTTTACCTTTCATTACATTACATTACACTTTTACCTTTCTCTTCATTACACCTTATCATTTATCAATGTTATTTATTTCTTTTTTTTTGCTTCTTCGTGATGTTTCTTGTTTTCTCTCTTTCCTGTCCTGTGCCAACTTCTATTGACTATTTTTCACTATTAGATTGTCTTCAGTTAATGTTACGTTTATTTTTCTCTTACAAATTCTTGACTATTTTAATGACAAGAGTACGGAGGTCTAAATTTTGAGCAAGCTTTATTCAACTGAGAATACGAGGTATGGTGTTTTTTCTTTATAGTCTCAGTAAACTGAAATAGCTCTCTCAAAGAGAGGGACAAAACAAGTGAGGAACTATCTTGGTTATTCGTAACAACTATTTTCTACATTAATATTTACATTCTTTGCAACTGCATTTAAATAAATATATTTCCATTGCTTACATGATATTAACCTATCTACACTTTAACCGAGTGCGTTCAGATTATGGATATCTATTGGTTAAAGGCATTTTATATAAAATCTGCTTAATGGTAATTGCGTTTGCGTATAAGGATACAATCAGTTTTATTTCATTCTTTTGTAACAGGTAAAGTGTGTTTCTCAAGTGCAATAACTCTCATTGCCTTTTCCAGTATTGACAGGGGGATTCATTCTTAACATTTCTGTTTAAAATAATTTTGAACCTCAACATCTTGATAAAATTATTATTTTCTCTTCGAGTTACATGTAGTATCCGTTTTCATTGTTTCGGTTGTTAAAACTCCCCAAGTAATGTGTTTTATGTTATATGGTATAGATCTTTGTTAGTGTTTTTGCAGAGCCAGTTCACCAGGTTAGAAGAAGTATTTCAGTTTCTTAGACCTACAGGCCTCATTCGCTCGAACCATTGAGAAAGCGGTTAAATGTATCTAAAAATAGTAAATAGAAACAAAATACATAATGAACGAAGTCACTTACTAGTTTGATCAAGTTGGAATGTAAATGAGATTTGAATGTTAATGAAGTTCGAATGTTATTGAACTTTGAATGTTAATGAAGTTTGAATGTTCATGATGTCTGAACACATAATTTCAACTTCCAGATTCTAAGGAGCTTCTACGAAGCCCGGCAAGAGTAATTTTTTCCAACAACCGCTGAATTGTGGATCCGACTCAAACGTGGACACTTATTCACGACATTCTTAGCTATTTCATGTCTACGCATAACCGCTAACTTCCACACTTTTCCCCATAAACTCCGCCTGTTTTTCTCTACGCGTTTACCTCGAGTAGCTCTTGAAACTTGTACAGGCTAAACATCTTTGTTTAAGAATATTGTTAATTAATTAATTATAAATGTTAATTCTTACTATATTTTCACTAAAGATTCTCATACAAAGGTCCATGATATTCTCAGGATTCTTCTGTAGAAGTACATTCCTGTTGCATTTAGTCTCCACTTCGTTTATAACGAAACTATTCAGCAATCCCTACCATAGAAGAAGATTGATATTCCATAGTAGGTTATCATGGTTTTCTTTGATTCTAACGAAAATGTCATTTTCTTTTTATACATTGTTTAAATTTGGGAATAATCTTTCGATATTTTAATGCCCTTTATATTCCGATGTCATATTTCCTGTCATTTAACACATCACAGATAGTTAATTATTTGTGCTTGCTTGATTCTGAGAATTGTAGCTGCCATTTTACTTTCTACATGATGCTGACAACCGTTCATACCTTATTCTTAATACTGAAGGCTCGTCTTTTCTTCCCGTTTTCATTTACGTCATAATCGAGGCAATCCTGTATCGGAAGTCAGAATGTTCGTTGAAAAATTGGAGTGAGTTTTTCTTTGTCATTTGATTGGAAAAGTCCAAATCATATTTAAGGAAAGTAATTCTTCCTTTGAATGGTGGATGTATCTGATAGGATCGTTGGCTTTTTTTTCGATTTCTATTTATTTCTATTTATTTTATATTATTGATTTTTGCATATATCTATGCTGTTGATATATCTACCCCAATGTTTCACCATTCATTTCTACTGCCTTCTTCATTATTATTTGTAAGGAATAGGACAAAAAATGATAAAAATAGATTGATTATGACTTTTTGATAAGCCCATCTAAACCTACAAGAAAGATGTTTATGTTGTAAAACATTTGTGAATTTTAAGGTTTTTTTGTTTAAATTTAGGGACATATTGGATAATTTATTACATGTATTTTCCTAAATAAAGATTACTTCGTTCGTATACAGACAGACACAGACTCACATACACAGACACACACACAGTCAAACACACGCGCACACACACACAAACACACACATATATATATATGCGTGTATTTTAGCAGAATATTTTCATTTAGATATGTTTCGATGAATTTTGTTTTTCCATAATAATTAACACTAAATTATTTATTTGGAAAAAAATACCCCAATGATGACTTTGTGCTATGCCGAAAGGGCTCAGAATAAAAGAAATATTTATCAACACGGCATTTTTATCTCGTCCTTGAATAACGGCACCAAAAGTCTTATCCGTGAATATGAAAATATGAAAGGATTCAACTGAAAATAATTTAGAATATGTCAAAATTATTCAACGAGACACGTCGCTCTCTCTCTCTCTCTCTCTATATATATATATATATATATATATATATATATATATATATATATATAGGTAATAATCCGTTGCTATACTTCATACGGGTATTGTTAACACAATACAGAATTTGAAATATGTTAAAAAAGACTCACAATATATATCTAGTCTAGGAGATGGAAAACTCTTACACGAAAAGCCTGAAGTCTATATTCTGCTTTGTCGTTTATTTGCATCGATTGAGTGTATCATTAGTTCCGAGAAGTGTGGATGGTTCTGCACAAGCCCTCGCCACTTTAATCAAAACACTTGTGTGTGTTTTCTGGCTGTTTACACTGATTCGTTCATTGTCATCTACACAGTTCATTTGCAAGTTCCGCTGGCGAGAGAATGGAGGCTACGGGGTCAGATAAATGTTATTACTGGAAGGCTCTAGCTGGATCTCTACAATGTGGCAGACAGATGGTTGATGGCCGTTCTTTCACAAACCCATGAACAATTGTAATATCCCTGTCCTCCATTGGTGACAAAGCAGCCCTATTTAAGATCTGAACTGCTTTCCCTGATATAGAGGGAGGGCGATAAAAAGAGCTATAAAAATTGCTTGCTCACACAGAGACTTGGCAGACCGCTGCATCTGTCTAGTTATCCAATAACGCAGACGAAACAGCAAGAAATATCAAAATGATTCTGCACCAGAGCGTAAAACAACTCTTGTTTTTCTCGAGTTGAAGAAGTAAAACATCGACATCATTTTTGGATGGGAGTTTTATGTCACAATGGTTGAATTCGAATAGATTACGCCTTCTCACTATCTACAAGGAATTTGTCCTTAATATTGCTAATACCGTCTACCAGCAACCCAACTCTCGTAAGATCACGTGGATGCAGACTCGTTCGAAAAACTGGCATCTGATGTACTACGTCATCACCAAAAGATGGGATATAAAAGATTTTAAGATAAGATGTTTATTCGATACAACATGCTATCAGACAGATCACACTCTACTTCGGAGTAAAACTACACCGCATCTGCAAAAGCGAAGGATTATAAAATCTAGAATGCCCAAACCTCTTAAATCGACTAAAACGAAAATTGATCATTCTGATGATATCTTAATGCTGCATTTGATTCTGTAAACATTAACAATGGTATCGAATCAACTTCGAAAGACCGGCGTGAAGCAACACATTCTACATCATTGGGGGTTCTCGGCCTACCACATCGTAAACATCAAGATTGGATTAATGACAAAAATGCAGAGCTTCACAGCTTATAGATGAAATGCACTTTTCTCATAAAGCATGGATTGAGGACAAGAACGCGTCCGATAATAAGATCACTTACAATAATTGCAAAAGTCAAGTTCAACGAGCTCTCAGAGCCATGAAAAATCGTTGGTGGTTTGAAAAGACCACTGGACTCCAAGAAGCTTCAGATAGAAAAGATCTAAAGATTTTTTATGCTGGCCTCAAGAGCGTTTTCGGTCCTCAGAAAAGTGATGTTGCTCCAATCTCCGCAGCAGATGGTGAAGCTCTCTTGACGGTTACGTCAGATATTTTAGATCGCTGAAAAGAGGATTTGAAACTGTGTTAAACAGCACGTACTGTTGAGGTAGCCATCGTATCAGTTGTGCAAACTCTAAAAATTCCGGAGGTGTCATTTGCACCTACCTATCAGGAGGTAAGTGACGTCATCAAACAAATCTAACATGGAAAATCACCTACTCCTAAGGATCCTATTCTACCCGAAGTATATAAGCACGGTGGTCAAAATTTGGTAGAAAATTTGCACCTCATTTTCTTGGAGATATCAGGCTGTGTCCCACAGGATTATAAAGACGTCTCTATAAGACCCTCTACAAAAACAAAGGTTTCCAGAGAGTCTGTGATAATCATCGGGAGATGCCATTCCTTTCAATTGCAGGCAAAATCCTAGCTAGACTGATTCTAAAAAATTATACACCTTGTTGACAACATCTATCTTGAGTCGCAGTCTGGTTTTCGGTCGGGTAGGGGCACCATTGACATGATACTTTCTCTTCGTTATGTTGCCGAGAAGTTGTACATCGTGTTTGTGGACTTGATGAGGGCCTTTGACACTGTGAATCGAGAGGCTCTTTAGTAAGTTTGAGGAAACTCGGCATCCCAGAAAACATGATAAAGGTCATCATCTCCTTTCACGAAGAAATGGAAGCTAATCTCGTGTTTGATTGTATGATGTTAAAATCCTTTGATGTCACGAACGGCACCAAGCAAGGGTGTGTTATGACCCTTGTACTTTTTGCCCTTTTCTTCTCGGTGATATTGAAACCTGAATTCGAAGACACAAAGAGAGGCGTCGAAAAAGCGGCGAACAACTGGTAGACTCTTTAATCATCAGCGCTTCAAAGCCAAGACCCACGTTCGTACAAAACTTATTCATGATTTGTTGTTTTCTGATGATGCTGCTCTTGTTGCGACATCATTTGAGGAGGCACATCATCTAATATATCGTTTCTCTATTGCATATAAAGCCTTTGGTCTTAAACTTAGCATAAAGAAAACTGCAGTAGTGTACCAACCTTTTCCTACCCCCAAGCAGTTCTGTGGTGAGAAACAAAAAAACACCAGTCTACAAATTTCTAGAAAGACCATTAAAAGTAGAAGACAAAACCCTGAACTATGTAAAGTCTTTCACCTATCTTGGTAGCAAAGTCAACTACAGTAGATCTTTAGATGATGAAATCATACATCGAATTGCTAAGGCTACCAGTGCTTTCGGCAAACTTCGCCATCGCTTATGGAATGAGCGGGTATTCGACAGGATACGAATATATATATATATATATATATATATATATATATATATATATAATGAATTTAAGCGTGATAATAAATTAGCATCTAGGTCCAACATTTTAGTATAGAAATACTTGAATACAACCGCCACATTTCAAAAACTTAAACCCAACGTCAAACACTATAATCTATCTTCTTGAATCTCGTTCATTTTTCCCCTTTACTCAATCCTCAAAATACTTAATCTTTTCTCCCACTTTCCCTCCCTGCAACACCCTGACTAGTAGTGGTATTCTCATCTGAAATGATTAAAAAACAAATATTGTATAATAAACGCAAACAGGGACAATTTAAAGATATTCTTCTACGTGAAATATAAGAAATTATAAAAAGCAGAGCCAATATAAAATAAAAGTAAAACAATGCTCAGATATAATTCCATTGCGTCTTCTTTTTAAAATATAATGAGAACACACACACACACACATATATATATATATATGTATGCTTGTATTTTAACTTTAAAATTCTCTGTAAACATGTGTATTATAAATATTACATACAAATATATATATAAACATTACGTGTTTTTCAAAATCTTATTTTCTCTGTCAATTTCATGTACAAACTTTTCTAACAATTTTATTTTTTACCTATATATATGTGTGTGTGTTTTTAAATTCTGATATATTTATACGGAAATAGTATAAATTGATGGGCATAGAGTTTTAGAGGCTGTCTAGTTATAGAAATCAACACTGTATGGCGACTGTGAAGTTCACTTCAGTTTCAAGGTGGCAATGAAGCGTGAAATTATACATACATTGCTGTGTTGAACCGAATGTCCCCACCTTATAATTATATGCATGCATGATTTATTAAGGAGGGTGGTAATTCTATAACAGTGTGCATTATTTGGTTATGCTTGTTATATAGCAATTTATAAAATTAAGTAGAAAGAAAAAGACCGCGTTATAAATACAAGAAGAAAATAATAATAATAATAATAATAATAATAATAATAATAATAATAATAATAACAAGAAGAAGAAGAAGAAGAAGAAGAAAAATTACAGACTGTCACTATTTCATATATAATTTTGCGCGCGGTTTTATGATTTGATAGAGAGGATATAATCGGCCAGCCGAATTCAAATTCTGACCTTAACTGTCGCGATTAATTTCGCAATAATGCTGTTGAGAATGTCATGAATCTATTTTCCTTCCCCGGCTTTAGGAGGAATAGGAGTGTGAAAGAAGTTCATACATTACTGGGTGGAGATATTAGGAGAAAAACAATTGACAATTCAAAAATGGTAGAGAAGGCAACGGGAAACCACTTCAGTTTCTTTCACGAGAGGTCATAGCTATTCACAGACAATAAAGATAAAGGGACGTGTGAAAAAATTACGTCCTAATGCGACATGGCATGAATATAAATGCACGTAGATAGTCACTATTTAAGGAGATGAGGCCTGTTGACATTTTACCTTGCTTAAATATCACCGTTCTCGTACATTTTGATCTTTGCACTTGAGGAAGTGATGTTGTCATTTAAAACATTAGAGATATAAAAACTGCGCTGACAATAAAAATAATATGATTGATAAAATGAGAGTCAAAATGAAAGGAAAAAATTCTTAGAAAGTCTTTGATATAACCACTACTTGTTATTTGAAGCATATAAATATAACTGAACAATACTAAACAAAAAATGAACACACACACATATATATTATAAAGATATGTCATACGGACAGACAAGTACTCACGACAAAGATACATTTTGTTTAGATTCGAATGCATCTCGACAGGTGACGAACAAAGTTGGTTATAACCATCTATGTTACTCACCTGTCGAGTTGTATTCACATTTAAAAAAATACATCTTTGTCGTGAGTACTTGTATGCCCGTATGAAATATCTTTATAATAAATAACTATTGTTCTACTTTTGGTATTGAGCGCTTCTTAAATTAAACCTATGAAAGTTTGAATTTATATTCTTTTGGTTCTCCTTACATTTGAACATATATACCAGAATTCTATTTCATATTAAACACAATCTTCAGATTATGTATGTTATTTGGTGGCCTGACGACCATGGCGTTTAGCATGAAACACACTGTCGCCTCTGGGTGTTCAGGCCAATGTCCACTGTTTTATTTACGCACGCTCTGTTTCTGATATTGGGTAATTTAACCCATAAATATAGCACACATTAAAACTATATTTTACCACACACACGCATATATATATATATATATATATATATATATACATACTAGCAGTAGAGCCCGGCGTTGCCCGGGTATGTAACAGTAAGAGATAGATCAAGTATCGACCATCATAAAGTCTGAAAAATAAAATTGACAAAGATTATTGTTTAAGGTTGACGGACACGGATGTCTTAATTAGTTTTTTTGTTGTTTTTTTTTTGGGGGTTGGAATTGGTCAAACCCAAACTCAAACAAAAACATTGTTTTCAATCGCTATGAGTCTACCGATTGAATAGAATTTTATTATAAACAATTGTCTTGTAAATAGAATTTTTAAAGTATTCTGAATGTAAAAATAAAGAAAAAAGTGTGCAAGACAATAAGAAACACTACCTGCCAAAAAAAAGTGAAGTTTTGTTAAAATCGGTTGAAAAATGTAGGAAATCCTATCCCATATATAAACGAACAAACACACACAAACACACACACACACACACACACACACAACCTGGGTTTTATAATAAGTATAACTCGATATGAGTTGTTCCCCTTTCATTCTCGTGGTGCATCTTAATCGTGTTTTCAAGTTGATTTCGTGCAAAACAATTGTGTTTTTTCAATTGTTGGCGCTGTCAGAACCACCGCAAGGTAATTTTACGTAGTCCTGTGAAGTTTTGTTGAAATCGGTTGAAAAATGTAGGAAACCGATCCAATATATAAACGTACAGACACACACACAAACACACAACCTGGGTTTTATAATAAGTATGATATATATATATATATATATATATATATATATATATATATATATATATATATATATATGTGTGTATGTGTGTGTGTATTTATCTTTATCATAATTTTTAAAGTGTAATCAACAAGTCGAATTTAGAGTGTAGATAAATATTTTAGACGGCCGTACCCAACAAACAATTTTACATATGTTGCTGATACTTAGAATTACAAAAAAAAAAGTTAAAATTATTTTCTAGAGTACGTAATGAAAATATTTATCATGGATATTGACACATACACAGACAATATTGAAGGCATAAAGGACAGAGTATTACAAAACAGAGATTAGGAGTGATAAAATGCAAACTTTATTAAGCGTTACAATTGATAGGAATTTCTGAAGAGCTATCATCGGCCATGTCCTAAATGGAGAATGTACGTACAAGCGAAAAAAATGAAGTCGACCGTAAACTTTATCAGATGTGACTGGGAAAAAATTATAAATAAACTCACATTTAAAATGCTGACAGTTTTTCTTTCCATAAGCCGATGAATCAGTTTACTCTCTTTAACGAAATACATCATATTACGTCATATACCTTCTCGTTCCAGTATATATTTACGACTACATCACGTGGAAACAAAAGCTTCTGTACGACCACCGAAGTTAAGCAACGTCAGTACCAAGATGGGTAGCTGTTTGGGAATACCAGATGCTTTAAGCTTGGTTGTGTGTGTGGTGTAAAAATAATATTCTGGATTGTTAAGCGTAGAGTCGTATGCAAATTCCTGTTCGTTTCGTAATAGTAGCCTCCGCGCAAATACGCTTGGAAAAGGTCTGAATCCTTCTCTGCTCCCCATCTAGGTGTTAATTAGTAAGACTTGTATCACGAAACCATTATTATCTCTTACAATGTAAAAAAACATTTTTTTGGATTTAAATAAGCGGTAAGGTGTTGGTAAGCTGTCTCATACTAATTAATCTGTAAGTCGTTCAAACATTATCAGTTTTACAGGATGTTGGTATAACTAAAACCCCACAATCATCTGTATCCAAAACTTAAAATTTATTAAAGCTAAATTCTCTACAATGTTTTATATCAACAATCGACATTATCAAAAATACAATATTAATGTTCATACTGAAGATGCCATCAGAATATTTAAAATCGTGATATTTCTTGATAAACTGATAATATAATACCGAAAAATTAAAAGGCATATTTTGAGGAGTTATTTCGTGTCGCTTTATAGAAACAACGAGGCACTTAATATATCTGAAAATGTCTCATTTATAACAGCGGGAAAGAGGAGGAACGGATTGACTATTACCCGGCTGTTACCTATAAAAAACAGACCTCAGGTTTGTCAGAAGAAAATCCCAAAAGTGTGTATTGGAACCAGCAAAATCAATTAGATACAGAAACTTAAATGTCTCAAGAATTTAGAAGCAAATGACAGGAAATATTACAGAAGTCCAAAGATAGGACGAATGAGAGATGGCGAAGAGAAAATAAGAGAAACATAAAACTACTAAGAAATAGTAAAATGTCGAAAGAAAGAAAAGATTAATATCATGCATAATCACCTAAATTCTAATGGCCGCGAAACAAACTTTTCATAGATGAGGAACGAACGAGAAACGAATAGATTCGATTATATTGAAAGAAAGAACCCGTCCTCTATATATTATCGGATATGTATAAACTATATCCGATAACAAGATTTGAGTTGCATGAGACCCCCTCTTAATTGCTATTGTCCCCAGGTTCACACTGACAAGGGTTGGTGTTACCTGTTACTGTGCCAGCTATGGAAAAAATTTAATCATCAAATTAGGCTCAAAGCACCATGACTGGATAAACATTTTCATATTATAAAAATTACCAGCAATAACGTTTGGAAAAAAATAATTAAGAGCAGTATATTCTGTAAAGAAAAAATACCAGCAATACACTTTTGTAAAAGAAATTACTAATCCTCCCAAGAAAATTAAATTCTGGCATTAAATGACATATAAGTTTTTTGTTTTGATATGCCGCTAAACAAAGAAATGCATAAATAAAGAAATGAGTTCTGAAATGTTACGTTCCTTCAATATGACACTGAATGATGGAAAATCTACTCACAGGGAATTGAAGTAATAGAAATGCGGTTCTACAGAAAGATGTTGAGAATACCATGTACGTAACATCTGAGCATCGACGAAATTTTACAGAAAATGGAAACAAGAATGACAATTAGAATTAACATCCGTTGATGTTTCTGGGGCACGAGAAAAGAAGGCGTGGATGATTTGATGATCACAGAAGAGACTGAAGGCAAAAGGAACAGAAGAAGACAAGGCGTAACCTACCCAGCGAGATTGACTAAATGAAAGGTAGAAAATGGTTCAGGAGATATAAAAAAAACAACAAAAAATTATTAAAAATTACAAATGATAGGGAATTATCGGGAGTTATGATTACCAAAGTTCTGAAGGAGCACAACACATCGAAGTCTAAGAATACCATGGCTAAAACATGGAACAAGGAAGTTTTAAGGAAAATAGGAAATGTATTTAAAATCAGAGTGTGACAGTTGAACTTCCTGGGGTCTGAGAAAGAAAGAGAGCCTAGCAATTTAACACATCGGACAGGGTGAAATCGAGGAAAGCTTTGGAAATAGCTAGAAGCTTATTTAAAGGTTTTGTGGGTTGGTATAGTTGTTAAATTTTGTTATATCAACAAAACTGAGGATGTCGAGGAGAGCCATGATTGCTCACGTCCTGAATGGACAGGGCACGTAAATTAAAAGATGAATGATTAGCTAAAGCTCTTTTAAACGATTAAATATTTTTAACGATATGTTATATGCTTGCTGAATGGCGGTTATTAAATCGTAAATGTAGCTTTTCAATTCTATTCAAGTTATTTTTCGATTATTATTTTCAAAAAGGAAGGTGTTTGCATTTTTTTTCTTGAGAATATTCATGAAAAACGGCAGCTGGCAATTCAATTTGTTTAACGCCGAGGAAGAAGACAAATTTGAGTGTTTTTCGCATATTTAAATTCCTTGATGAAAACATTAACCATGTTTGAACAGATGTTACTCTGTTGTTCTCTTCTCGTGTGACAGAAAATGTATATTCTATGCCAAAGGTGTTTCATGTGTGCAAATCTGACTGACAGTGAGTCATTTATTCTCGTTATGGCAGCGAATATGAAGTCTCTTTCCGTCGAGCGATTTGAAATGACAGATCTCACAGAGCAGGCGTTTTGACGCACCTGTTTGCATATGATAAAAAAAACAATGTGTGTTTGTTCGGTGAGTCATTAAAGTTGTACTGATAGACAAGGGTAAATTTGAAATAGTTCTATTTAGTAATTTGGTCTGCTACCAATTTTAATCTAGTATTACACTGGAATGCCATTTTTAATCAGGCAGTTAATAGTGTACCCATTAAATATTGATTGAAACAGTAGCATAATAAATCTCAGTATACCGAAGATATTCGATAATGGTTCCAATCGAGGACTCCATCTGGCAGCAAGGCCCCGGATCGAGAGATTGGAGGTATTAAGAGACGTGGAACCGCCTCTTAATTGCTGTTGTTCAGAGTTCCACCCTAACCCAACGTGGTAGCACTTGTTACGGTCTAAGCTATGTGTAAATTGTTAAGACCCAAATTAGGGTCAGAACACTATGAAAGTATAAAAATACATTTTTTTATGAAAAAAAATACCAGCATTACATTTTTGTAAAAGAAATTACGAATGCTCCCAAGAAAATTAAATTTCAGCATTAAATGACCCCGAGTTGTTGATATGTCGTTAAACAAAATCATCCAACCAACCAACCATCGATGCACTTTCAAAACAAGAATTTGTTTATCGCATTAAATCAATCCCCCTCAAACAAGGTGGTAATGCCACTAAGACACGAGGGGGTTACTGGGAGTGAAAGTGAATGAAAAGAATTTAGATGAAACCGGAAACCCAATCACAGACAAGAAACAATGTATAAACCTCTACTCTTGTTCAAAATGCTAGAGCGGTGCGAACTGACCGATATCTGAATCTAACCTAGTATGACACAAGATACAACACTGGAGTACCTAAAAGGAGATCAAAATAACTCGAAAATATTTGTCTTTTATCAAATTCAGTAGTTGGGTATGAATGAATGATAGAAAAAAACCCGGAAGCTGCTTGCGATTATTATTAGCTATTGTCCTTCGGAAAACGTTATAGATGAGATATACACAAATTACTCTATATAATCGCGTATCGTCTGACTTTTGAAGACCTAATTTTGAAGCTAATTTGACTACAGTAAAAGGACATATAGTTTGGTCAACGGCATAGCCCGGGCAATTAGTACATACGCTAATTTTATATCTCGTCTATGATGCGACCTCCTTTAAAAAATTAACTTGAAAATTACATCCTCACAAGTCGTATAATACTCGAGTATATACGGTATATCTTCAGGATATAACAATATCAATACGTCACCGTATTTGCCTATTAACCATCACAATACTCATAAATATATCTTTAGGATTACTCACAAGCAACACATGACTATATTTGTTTATTCAGCATGACAGTATTTAAAAAGTATGTATTTAGACGTAAACACAATAAGACCGAAACATTTCTTTATTAAGCATTGCAATATTTCAGCATCTATGTGTGTATGTTTGCATAAAAATTTACTAAGCTTCAACTTGTGTATAAAGGATTAAACACACGGTTTCATCAAGGGAGTATGTACCTCCCCATGAATAAATTGTGTTATTAAATGAATAAATATTTCTGTAGTGCAAGTGCTCTGCATGTGTATCATTGTAAACTTGTTAACCCTAGCATAAATCAAGGTTACAATCTGCTTAATAAAATCGGATTGTTAGGTTTGTCTACAGGAAGATCAAGCTAATGGATAACTCAAGTACAATCTAACACAATTAGCATCAGTGTGCTAACCATTTGGCGAAGATATATGGTGACATATTATTTCTACATATATGGAAGAAAAAAGCCAATATAAATCAAGACCGTGAATAATCTACACATTATAGAATATTACATATGATCTTAAGCATAAGGCAGCAACAAGAAAAGTTATTTGGGCAATAAACGATTTCCTACTCTTTATTCACCGAACTGGGATTATCAAGAGAAGTCTTATTGAAATGTTATTGATCCCTTTGAATGGCCCTATGAAAGAAGCCGAAAAATGTGTTCTGCAACAAGACAATGGCCCTAAGCATACCATGAAAGCTATAAAAGAATGGATTAAGCAAAAGAGGGATCGTACGCTGTATTGGCCTAGTCAAGGTCCGAATCTCAATCAAGAGAAATGCTTTGGTATGACCTGAAACTGGCGGTTCACACCAAATGTAGCTCAAAGCTCTCACAAGTGGCTGCGTTTTGCAAGAAGTGCGCAATAATCCGTCAAAAAGAGGCGAAATACTGACTCGTGATTCAAAAATATGCTTTTTTTACGCAATCACTGCAAATGGAGACACTAAACTATACTAACTAAAATGGAACACATACTTTTTGCACATATCAAAACGTTTTGGTGAAAAAAAAACCTGCTTTTAATAAACAATTGAAACATTTTTTTTATTTGGTTTGCATTTGTTATTTGGAAGGATTTTTTTAATTGTTATTTGTGTGCGCATTTAATAAACTTATTTAAATTTTTCACAATAACAATGACTATGTTGCGGATATAATAAGCTTTCAAGCAACGCTGTATGTGTGGATATGAGCACGCTTGTATTGAGTTATCTGACATCGTTTGGGCAGATTTAAATTCTGGCATGCTGATAATTTCCTTATGCTAAAGTAAAACTGAACAATTCACAATTTCTTTTAGACGTATCGTTTCTGGCCGACTGCCAAATTGCTTACGGTTTGCTTTATGATGAAAACACTGGGTTTCATTATGCAGAAAACTCGTCCAGGATTTTCTTCAACTGAAATAAATATCGCCAAAATGGCGACATTTTTGTTTGTTCTCCTACTCCAGCTATTCTTTAAGTAATATTAAGGAGACAAGATTTATATTGCATCAGGAAAGAAACGAACTGTTCTGAGAATCTTAAAAAAATGTTTGCTATGTGATTTGAATGTAATCGTGTCAGATATTTGAGAAATTAGATAGAAGTAATCCAAAATTTAAAATCAGCTGATGACACTTTTTTACCCAAATTTAATTTTTCATTAGAATATTTTGTTTTGAAGCCGTTCTGAGTATGACGATAAACTACACCCGCTTTCTGGGTAAAAAGATAAAATACATACAACAACAAAAAAAAAAAAAAATCACTGATCAGGAGGTTTTGAGGTATGTTGAACTACCTCTTAATTGTTGGTGTTCCCAGGTCCACCTAACCCGCGGTGGTAGCAGCTGTTAGGGTCGTAGATATGGGTAAATAGTTAACCCCCAAACTGGTGTCAAAGCATTATGAAAGTGTAAAAATAGGTTTTAATATAAGAAATACTTTGTAAAAAAATATTACCGACAATAATTTTTGAAGAAAATTATTACCAGCAATACATTTTTGAAAAAAAAATTACCAGCTATACTTTTTTAGAAATTAAAACTATTCCTAGCCATGCATTTAAAAAATACCAGCAAGACATTTTTGAAAGAAAATTATTACCAGCAATATAAATCATGTCGGCATTAAATAACCCATTAAGGTTGACATGCCGTAAAATAAAACAAACCAAACATTGTTTTGACGAAATTCTTTGAAAATGGAAGAATCTATTTCCTTGTTATTTTCTTCAATAATTGATCTGTTTTATTTGATTGAGCCATGAGTTTTTATTCTGATTAAATTTATTGTTCAAAAAATAAAATAAACTTAAATTTTATTTAATTGTATATTCAACATTATTTGCAAAGATGTTTACATGTATCAAATAGAATTTCGATAAATTTTGAGTATAATTACACGACTGCGGTGGGAGGGTCACCGCGCAGCTGAGCTCCGAGGCAACCTCCATCTATCTGGAGGTAATTTTTCATGCCTAGCGCCTATCTGGGGCAAGTAGATCTGGCAGGGCCAGTTTCTCACCGGGTCAAACCACATTCGATGTCCTCCGACTTGAATGCACGACGTTTCTCCACGGACCCATGGCTATTGAATTCAATCAGGAAAATCCTCCATTGTGGTCGTTGGCCAGTCTAGAACTCTCTTTCGATACCGGTTTATCAAGGCATAGGTCGCATACGTAGCCATGAAGCCGACACCACCTATTTTACAATATGGCCTATACATCGTCAAGAAGGTCAGTCCACCGTTCGTGCTAGTATCTAGCTATCCTCCGCACCAGAAAAGTTTGGTGGTGGAATCGGTTCTGTTGCCGTGGACGAAACCATACAGTAAGTGTTATTAGGTTACATGATACCAGTAGCACTGATAGAGTGACCTGATATAAACTAGATTTAGTTAAATTTGTGTATGGTGGGTTAGGTTGGTTGTTTTTGTGTAGCGGCATATCAACCTCTATGGATTATTCTAAAATAATTTGTACGCATAATTTTTATTCATTTATTTTAGATAATAATATTTAATGATAACAATATTGCCAATTAACATATACCTGGGGGCATGAGTTGTATTCATAACATTCTCAAGGTTATTTACATTTACCCAATGTATATAACGAACCGAACTGAAATTGAAACTCGGCTCTCCGATTAACAAATCCGAGCCATCATCCATTACACCATTCGCATATACAAGCTTACAACGCAAGCTAACATTGGTGATCATACGGCAACTTCTGTTTCCATGTGATGTGGCCTTGAACCTTGGAAATCAGAAAAAAAATATTATTGTAGGTTAGGAAGGGATTTGTTAATTAGCTAATTGGGTTAGTATAGATTTCATTTATTTATATAACTGTTCTTTTAACAAAGTTCACCAAATGCAAAGCTCAAGAGTCACTCAAGGTAGAGTGCTACTGAATGATGAATGAGATATATACGTAAAAATAGGAAGAAAGAGGTGAAGTATGTGAGGACAGTTAATGACTGGTGCAAGATCTGAAAAGCTTAATAAATGATATTGAATGGATTCCAGAAGTTGACCCGTGAAATTGAGAAACAATCAACACTTCGAATTACTATATATATATCGATCACTTATAATAAATGTCGCATAGAACTTAATGAATTTAGAAACAGAATGTAATGCACTAGGTGTCAAATTTGCCCAATAATGCAAGATATTTAAAACATTAACCTATGAACTAATCATACTTAACAAGCCTTGGCAGGTGTAGATCTTCCTGTCAATGTTCTATATGACATTCAACTCGTTCAGAAATGTCTAAAAGATGAGCTAAACAGGACGGATTTCTCAGAAGGAGAAATAAAAGTGGCTTCAAGCGAATGAATATTGTAGGTCCTAAAGAAGTATACATGGATTGAGGCTGCATAATCACAAATAGAGTGTTTAAAGAAATAACACATCACTTGAATACTTCAGGCAGCAGGCACTGAAATTTAAACCATATTGACTAGCAGTGAAAATTAATGATATGTTCAATATATAGACTTTCAACATTATATTATACAAATGTTTGGGAAGGAAACTCCAATCAATACTAGCAAGATTGGAATTATCGTATAATTAATATTACTATATATATATATATATATATATATATATATATATATATATATATATCATATCATACTTATTATAAAACCCAGGTTGTGTGTGTGTGTGTGTGTGTGTGTACGTTTATATATTGGATCGGATTTCTTACATTTTTCAACCGATTTCAACAAAACTTTACAGGACTACGTAAAGTTAACTTGCGGTGGTTCTGAGAGCGCCAAAAATTGGAAAAACACAATTGTTTTTGCACGAAATCAATTTGAAAACACGATTAAGAGGCATCGCTAGAATGGAAGGGAGACAACTCATATCGAGTTATACTTATTATAAAACCCAGGTAGTTTGTGTGTGTGTGTGTGTGTTCGTTTATATATGGGATCGGATTTCCTACATTTTTCAACCGATTTCAACAAAACCTCACTTTTTTTTGGCAGGTAGTGTTTCTTATTGTCTTGCACACTTTTTTCTTTATTTATACATTCAGAATGCTTTAAAAATTCCATTTACAAGACAATAGTTTATAATAAAATTCTATTCAATCGGTAGACTCATAACAATTGAAATCAATGTTTTTGTTTGAATTTGGGATTCACCAATTCGTAAAAACAAAAAACAAACTAATTAAGACATGCGTGCCCGTCAACCGTAAACAATAATCTTTGTCAATTTTATTTTTCAGTCTTTATGATGGTCGATACTTGATCTATCTCTTACTGTTACATCCCCGGCCAACGCCGGGCTCTACTGCTAGTATATATATATATATATATGATGTGTGTAACAGATTTTACAAGATTTGCCGCTCGAAACTTCCATTCTCTTTAAATATCCAAATATTTCGAACAAGACTTAATGTATGGATTAGAAACTTGATATTATCTGTTCGTCTTGAAAGATGACTGGATGGAACATATACAAATCTACTTAGAAAAATCCAGACACTCAGTTCAATATCACATTCAACGGGTAATACAATTTACGGAGAACAGAGACCAATCTCTCTTAAGCTCAAGCAAAGCGATTACAGTTTGTCAGCCATCGCCACCGAGCGGACAGGAAAATTGTCTCATATTTACTCCTATGACATTCTTTTGAAAGTGTCTTCTCACTAAAATTGACTTTCGAGGACACCATAGCTCAGGACGGAGGGTTCGACCATGGGGATCTGGGGACAGCAATGCAAGTCCGAACAGTGCGGTAAAGAATTGTCAATGGAGTTCCGACCAACCATAGTGAGGTCGAAGGATTATTATTATCATTATTATTATTATTATTATTATTATTATTATTTTCTTTGATTTCTGGCGTTTAAACATTTCTTTCCGGGCCCCGCCCAGGGACCTAAGGTTAAAAATGGCCTCATGACACTTTCCACTACCAAAAAAATAAATAAATAAATTAAAAAAAAAAATTACATAGATAAAGCCCTTCATAAAGTGTGGGCTGTACTTGTCAGAACAATTTTTTGTATATCCTTGAGGCTTGGACTTCCAGGAATCCCTTCAATTAGTCTACTGCAATCTTTTCCAACCAGTCCTAGGGCTCCAACTACAACAGGGATTGTTGATGTTCCCATATGTCACATTTTCGAGATTTCTATTTCAAGGTCCTTGTATTTTGACAGCTTTTTGTATATCTTCAAAGATACATTGAAGTCAGCAGGTACTGCCATATCAATAAGAAGGCACCATTTTTGCTTGTGGTCTTTAATAACAATTATTATTATTATTAATATTATTATTATTATTATTGAAATAAAAAGGAACTAATTCTCTGATAATGAGCGACAGCAGACGTCCACATCTATTCTCCATTGTGATAATCAACTTGGTGTCGCTATTCATTCATTATATCTAGGTCACGTCACTTAATAGAACAATATATAGATTTGGGGATAGAAAGTTGTTTTGCTCTCGTCTTAAATAAACTCCGTTACATTATTTCGGACATACCAAACACGTCAGCTACTGATAGGTTATTAGTTTATCTGCGATTTGTTTTTTTATGTTTTATTTTCGTAGAAAAAGCCTAGGAGTCCCCCGGGTATTACTGCTTAGTTATTTAATAACATAAAGCTGGCGTAGAGGCACAGTTCCCTTCGGCGAACGACCTCGGGCCAATTTGTATAGAGCATATTAGCTGCTGAATTAAAAGTAATTGATTATATGGACATACATATACACACACACACACACACACACACACATATATATATATATATATATATATATATATATATATATATATATATATATATAGAGACACACACACGGAGGCACGCAAAGTAGAAATACACGTACAAACTTATTCACACACTGTCGTTCTCTCTCTCACGCACATATATATTTATATATACGTAATATGTGAAATATATATTACAAATTTCAAACCTTCTATTTTGATATGATTCACTGATGAATCGCTCTCGTCAGAAATAAAAATATTTCGCAAAATCTCCATTAGCGAGATAAAACGGGATTCTCGTCATGCAGAATAACGCATGGTTTTTACTTTAACTGTATCATTTTAGAAATTGGCTTTTAACTAATTTCCAGATATTTTTTATTTATTTACATATTCACGTTCTGTTTCGCTAATGTAAAATTTGTAGAAGTAAAATTGTTTTTACTTTCCTGATGCCGTCAATCCATCGGTAAATCATATCAAAATAAAACCATCGAAATTGTCTTTAACATATGCTATTATATATATATATATATATATATATGTGTGTGTGTGTGTGTGTGTGTGTGTGTGTGTGTGTGTATATATATAAGTATAAATATAAAAGTTAACATTCTAGTCAACACTCAGAAGCGACAGGCTGTTTCATGCTAAACGCATTCGTATTCATACTTGCATACACTATCTCTGATGTTGCGCACTTTATCCCATAAATATAGCACTCCTTAAAACTATATTTCTTCACACACATATATATATGTGTGTGTGTGTGTGTGTTTGTATGTGTGTGTGCGTGCGTGTGTGTAATTCTGACGACCTTCACATAGAAAAAAATAACTTAACATCAAGTACGAGCAAGACCGTTGTTTATTAGCTGTATTCAGGAATTAAAAAACACACACACACACACACACACACACACACACATATATATATATATATATATATATATATATATATATATATATATATATATATATATACATCACTCCAAAGGTTTGAGAGCAGAAAAAAGCATTGGATAAACTGGATAGATGAGTGAAAACAATTAAGAAAAAAAGTGTTTTTAGAATCATTGAAAAAAGAATGGAATCAATTATCAAATCATACTTTGAAAAACTTATCCAACGAATGACAAAATTTGGGGCTGCAGTAATCAAGGCTAAGGGAGTGGATTTTGACGAGAGAAAATTTAATCTTAGAATGCATTTATCTCTTTGTCATGATAAAATTTCTATTAAAGCATAATTTTCACTTTTTTTTAAACTATTTATAATAATTTTCTCTCATTTACAGTACAAAACCACTAAATATTGAGCCAATTTAAAAAAAAAGTTACAGGAGTTTCAGCAAACATTTGAACTATAACGTGTGTATATATATATATATATATATATATATATATATATATATATATATATCAACATGGAAAAGTTAGTCTGAATGGCTTCGACCTAATCACAAATAATCCCCTTCATATATATATATATATATATATATATATATATATATATATATATATATATATATGTGTGTGTGTGTGTGTGTGTGTGTGTGTGTGTATACTGTCCTGATCAGATTGTAACTTTAGTTCCTGATAGAAACCGTATAATCTGGTGTGATCAGCAGTGAAACAAGGACGTTATGATTAAACTTCCGTCTACGATGACATTGAGGCGACCCAATAATCAACGCCTCACGAATATCATCAACTCAAATCCTATCGTCAGATATTGCTCTACACGTGGTATGCCACTCATGTATTTCACAAGTGTGCAGCACGCTGGGACCATCTCTCCAGACTTATGTTATCAAGCAATCATCTCCTTGACGAATTAAACAATGGCGATATTCATAACCGGGTCCACTTGTCGGAAAGCTAACTTCCTAACACCTCAGCCACGCGCCCCAGAAAATGCCTGGTGAAATCTTCTCGGCACGAATAACTTCTCGTAATCTTATCATTTTACCAAATCTTACATGTATTATTGCATCACGTCTTCGAATTCATAAGGATTTCTATCTTGCTTTATCTATAACCACACTCAGTTGTAGGAATGCAAGCAGATAAATGAATTCTTGAAAAATTATCGCTTTCAGGTTCAAAGTCACAAGCATGGTCCACGATTAACAAATATAGCAAGGTAGACAAAAATCAATAATATTCACCAGTGTTGTTTCTTTAAAACCCGCTTGTATTTTATGTATTTTTAAGAAATTATGATCAATAATAACATGGATATAGACAGTAACTAATCAATTAATTGTAATTATCTACAAGGAGGAGGAGAGATGAAACTATATACGATGATTTTTTTTTTGTTTTTAAGTGCCATGTCCTTTCAGGACTTTGGCGATCATGGCTCGGCACTTCCCTTTATTCTTTGCAGCTCTCAATAAGTCCCGTCCCTCTGACACCTCCCTCAGACCACGCTCTGTTATCCACTTGCTTATCCCGCTGGGTATGTCATGTGTTCTTTTCACTTGCCTCTCTTTCCCTCTATTCGACCTGTGAGTATCAGATTCTCCAGGCCCCTCTTCCTCATTACATGTCCCAGAAACTTCAGCTGCCTCTTCCTGATGTTAAATATAAGCCTCCTCTTTGGTTACATCCTCTCTAAGACTTCATAGTTGCTCACACTCTCGATCCATGATATCCTCAACATGATCCGATGTGATACCGGACTCTTTCAGTTGATCAAATATCAGATTTATTTTTCGCCTCACGAAGACTCAGAATTTGCAACTTAAGCAGAAGCCACTGAAGTGTTTACACAATTAATTCCCTTATTACTATAATATTATATTTACTATAATTATTCTTCATAGCAAACTGCTAAAATGGAAAAAAGCGAGACTCAATCCATGCGTTGCAAAGACATTTTCGAACTCACAACCTAAATAAGATGAATGATTGCTTTATTGATGCCTTTTTCTTTTCATGTTTTGTTTTTAAATATATTGCCTTGGTTGTCTTTATTTTCGATGCAGTTTTTGATTTTATATTTTTGTTGTGCCGAGCGCTATGCATAGCTGTCCATGCACATAAATTAGTGGCTGCTAAATAAACACCAACATGAGAAAGTATTTCACCTCTCAACAAGTTAATACAATTTCATAGTATATGATACGAAACATATAAGACAGCTCCTCAGTGCAACTAGACAACCGAATGCCTCAAGCATCGATAGAAACCCAACCAATTTGGTGTCAACCAGAGCTTCTACTACTGAGCCATCTTTACTCGACAGAATGAGTCAGCCAATTCTAGTGTATTCTTTTTACAAACGTAAACAAACGCCAAGCAGGCATAGTGCTCCATTCATTTTACTGAAGAGCTTTGTGACTGTTGTTTTTAGAATTAGCTTGTCATTCAACAGTACTCAATTGAAAATATATTTTCAAGAACTAAATTATGCCATTCGCCGACAATACTATTGTGTATATATACAGATAGATAGATAGATAGATAGATAGATAGATAGATAGATAGATAGATATTGTCATCCACAGGCAGAAGGTTTCGCTCATCAGTGTGGCTAGACGTCGGGTTGCCTCTACCTAGAATCGAAACCGGACTGACACCAATTTAGTCGGGGATTCTCCCACTAAGCCGTTGGCACACGGCAGGGATGAAGGTGAAATGAATCGTATTTATTTTTAGATAAGCACACAGTCACTGTTCACAAACCTACACTTCCTCCCCAGAGAGTTCAACCGAAATAAATTTTTCAGAAGTATATATATTGTCATCCACAGACAGACTGTTTCGCTGTATCACAGCTCATCAGTGTGCATAGTTCTCCGTTTGCCTCTAGCTAGGATCGAAATCCAACTGACGCTATATATATATATATATATATATATATATATATATATATATATATATATATATATAACTGGGAACCTACATATCTCTGTATGGGGATAAAGGGTAAAAGTGGCTACGATTGTAGGTGTTGTTGAATTTGTCAGTATGTGAATACTGACACTGAACTTTTTTGTGCAATATAGTGCTTGGAAAAATGTAGAAATGCATCACTTTTGACTTGTCTTTTTTTTCATTAACTAACTTTACTAACTCGGATTCACTGGTCCCGCCGAAGAAAACCTTCACAGCAAGAACACGCGAAGCCACTTACCTATTAGCAAACCACTCACATTCCATCCAGATTCCATTGGTGAGACGTAACTTCCACCGGAGCATCTTCTTCCCGCGAACCACTGCCCTGTTGAACCGACTCCCAGCAGGATTTTTCCCTGATCACGACCATCTTAAACTGTTCAAGGCTAGGATAAGCTGTTATTTTTCACTCCAATACACACAAATGGCCTTCAAACCTAACCCTCAACCTCGAGTGACTCCTGGGGTTTGTAAATGGTGAACTTCGTTGTAAAAAAAAAAAAAAAAAACTCAAAAAAAATCCCTTCTTTCTTTACTGCGTGAGATGACAGATGTAAAAAAATGAATAAATACTAGTTATTATTATATAGTTTTGATCATGTTTTTTAAGAAATATTTTGAATTATTTTGTCTGTAAAGACAGCATATCTTTTGGGGGTATGATATTACAATTGTAATTTAATTTATTCAGACGAACATTTTTCTCTGTTTGCTTTCTGTGTGCGGTCATACGTCACCAAGGTGAACAATATGTTTCATATTGACAAGCACAGAAAATGCTAGGATCAGTTACTAACATGTTGCCGCATAGATATGCTTATTGCATTTTAAGTAATTTCATTGAATATTATCTGATGATCCCACGACACGCACAAACTTACTTTAGACTACCCAGCATTTGGAATCGGCTGTGAGGTTTTGTCCTTGTCAATCCTTTGAATTACACACTGAAAATTGTAGTTTATTCTTAACTGTTGTGAATAATTGGCATTTAGATGATACACTCATCATTACAACTGATTTTCCAAAACTGAAATTACTTATGGCTCAACCTAATAAATGCGAATATAATTTTTAACATTTTTAACAAATGTTATTGCGAGTTAGCAAATGCCGGACGAGGACATGTTTTAAGATAAGTTATTTGTTCACATTTTAAACAAGAACATTTATTTAAAGATATTATCGTGCAAGACCTCCATTTCCAGCAGAGTTCAAAATGGTGGATCCTTACTCGGTTAACGGGCATAAAATTATTTTGAATTTGGAAACCTTGACAGATCTGACTCCACACCATTGAATCACTCTTGTATTCAAGATTAACTCCCGATTACACTCTATAGGTTAGCTCGTAAACCTGTCTTGAACATGATCTCTATGACTTTTTACTTGATAATCCTGTCATCAATGCAAAAACATAATTAGTTCACATGCGCCTTTATTACGGAAGGCTAATTTCCATTGTCCGATATACTCAATTTTGCGTCCAGTGCCTCTTCCTGAACCGAATTCTCAGATCGGATTTGCATTCAACTCTAGAACGCAAAGTGCAATTAATAAGAAAGGCTAGAATTCGCCAGGCGCATAGCAAAACGCCATTCACGTGCATTAGAACAGGCTATATATTATTCCAGTGAAGAGAACGGCGCGACCTTCTCAGAATTCTAAACGAGTCATACATATGAATTTTCACACCGATATTTCCCTGCTTCTGGTTCTGCATAACGCTATGCACAAGGTTCTAAATGAACGCCGACAACTGTTAAAGCCAATTTAGCTTTTATACAACAATACGCATATTTCTAGGGAAAGTGTTGTCCTCTCGGATAAATTGTCGTTCATTGAGAGCATTTACACCTCATCGCAGGGAGATGAAAGGCGTCTTTACGATATATATACATGTGTATATATATATATATATATATATATATATATATGTGTGTGTGTGTGTGTGTGTGTGTGTGTGTGTGTGTATGTGTATTTATACATATAAAAGACAATAGGAAAACTGTAACATCACGGACGACTTTCGTCCAATGTGGACCTTTTCAAGGCAAAAAAGAAATGAATTTATTAAAATAAAGTCGTTAGCAACGTGAATAATTTAGAAAACGCTATTATATTCATGTTATATATTTTCTGAATTCTTCCATCGAAAAATACTCGATAAGAATAAAAATGCCTAAATATTACCACAGTAAATTTCTTGTCATTAATCATGAAACAAGAAGGCATATTTGTCATGGCAAAAGGATTTTATTGTAAATTAATAAACACAAAATGTCTAAATTGTTTAATCAGCCATGTTTAAATGAAACTATGTTGGTATATATATATATATATATATATATATATATATATATATATATATATATATATATATATATATATATATATTAGGTAATTACAAAAATAATTTCAGACTAAGATGATACATGTTATGTTCAGAAGTCCAGAGTCACATAGACGAACATTTCCGTAACTCTTCACTATATATATAGTCCATTATATATATATATATATATATATATATATATATATACTGATACTTATTATTAACACCAACACAGGCCTACCCAATTTAAACAATTCACCTAGCTGTTACCATGGACATTTTGATTTCAATTATTAAAAAACGTAAATTTCAGAAATACGTTATTCCAAAAACATTTCGCTTGAAGATGGAACAGAGTTTACTTTAACTCAATTTAATACAAATAATTATATTCAAGTTTTCGGCTCTTGTTTTGAAACATGAGACCTCTTATGTCGCGAGTTGGAATTATATTTTTAAATAAATAATTATATTTATGCTCTACTTTTGTATCGAGCACTGTTTTTAAAAATAATAACTAAAATACTAAGGGACTTTGGATTATTTACCTAACCAGTTCCTTCCTATTTTCTATATATTTTCACATATTTTATATATATATATATATATATATATATATATATATATTCGTAATAAATCCTCGTTTTGGTAGTTACTGAATGTGGATTTGCCAATGCAGTGTTAAAGAGTTGGCATTCGGGCATATACGACGTTATTGTATTGTATATTCTAATTCCATTCACCGCAGCTTGACTCGGAAGTCAAACCCAGCATGTTTTCTTGTAATAGAAATAAAGAAGCTCTCCTATTGCTCGGTTTATACTCCTACACCTTCTATTGACAACATGTAGAGGCTCATCCCTTGTTTCCTCTTTAGGAAGTGGCTCATTGTTCCTTTCCTTTCCTCAAGCCTTAATAGAAGTGCTCTCATGAAGGATTTGTGATATCCGTGGATGGTGTCAGCGTCTCTTTATACTGAGGGTACCAGGTTGACAGTTTTCTGGTTGGTGTTCCCGAGTGACATTTAGGAGTCCGAACTCATGCGTAGCTTCTTATGAGTCTATTTTGATCAACTGTTACATAAAACCGGGTTTCTTGCAGTGCCTTGTCGAGCATCAGTGTACTTCAGGTGGGAAATCCCGAGGCCGCATTATGTTGCAGTGTGCGGCAGCCAACTTCTTCTAAATGTTATATTAGATATCCAACCGCTGCTACTAATACTCTAGTCTTTTTCTTTACCAATATAATATATCATGACTATAAACAACCAAACATATAAACTGAAGCCAGTTCAGCAAAAAGAAAAAAATTCACATATCTAAAACCCCTTAACATTTCTTTGTCCAACATTCATTGTATTCGTACTAACCTCTGCAGTGTTGAACTGTTCCTCTTCGAAAAGTTTCAGGACATGTTAGCTCTCTGCGAAACTAATTTTATCTCTTAAATCCCATCCTCTATTTTCTCGATTCATGGCTACGTACCTCTCCTCTAATATCCACATGCATGGTCTGGGTTTTTATGTCCGCGAGTTACACCCGCTGGCGATGGAACTCTGTCTTGAATCTCAAGACCCTTCTTACATGTGTCCCCGACTCTCTCTACTTCAGCTATCTCTTCTTTCTCTACCGTTGCACTTCCTCTCAAGACTGTTGCATGCTAGATAGTATTTTCCATAATATAATCAAGGCCATCTCCCTACATCTGTTTCCAAACATATTCGTTTTCGGTGACTTTACTGCTCACCATAACCTCTGTCACTGGGTAAGCTGGCATCCAAATCCTTAACATTTCAATTACTCGATATCTCACGCAAGTGGTTGACTTACCCACGTGTTTCCCCAGTGAAACCTCGCAGAATGCTTCACTTCACGATCTCTATTTTAACTTTATGCCCGCCTCTTGTCATACTAAGCAACTCTACCCTCTTGGCAAATCTGGTCATGCAGAAGTGTCTCTAACCATCTCGCTCCACTCCCCCACCAGCCATGAACCTCCTACGAAAAGAATATCCTTCTGTTTTCAGAGAGCGGATTGAGACTCGTGCCGTGATTTTCTTTGTTTTGAATCATCCTGTTCAAAAATACATGTCTGTGATCTATTTTCTGGGGGAAGTCGGCATCGATGCTTTCATTTCAATAAGGAAATACCAAGTTAAAGTGCGTTCATCTTCTTGTTTCTCACCTGCATTTTTGGTCGCTATAATCCACAAGAATTAATTCTTTCATCTGTACCAGAGCGACACATCTGTTTACAACAGACGTCTCTGACTCTGCTCGAAATGAGTGCAAGCCTGACCTCAATGAAGCGATGTTATTTTTGCTGAATGAAACAACGTATAGCATCTCGCAAGTACAGTTACAGAGATTATTGATGGCTCCTCAACAGTGTGCTGAACAGCATCAAATCTTCAATCTCTCCCTTATTCCATCAGTTCAAAGTTTTGAGGTCTACAGCTGATAGGTGGAATTATATGCTCGGAAATTATCTTACAACTCAACACTAGACTCATCTTCACTGCCCACCTCTGATATCCCCTCTAGAACTGATGATGTGCAGAGTCATATGCGTATAACCACGTCACTCTTCTCTGACAGCATTTCTAAATTAGATTCCCATAAGTAAAGTGGAGGTGACGTAAATACCAGCCGTCGTCCGAAAGAAATTTACTCCCTGTTATGGGGTCCACCCTTTTTTCATACAAGTGGACTCGACCAGTGAGTACTTGGACTGCTGCCGTTAAATACCTAGAGTCAGTCAGAGTAGAGAGAGATAGAGATTTTGATTGAGTTGGAGGTAGAATAATAGTGTGAGGTAACCGCTTGTAGAAGTCAGTTACAAGCACGTAGACTCTAAGGAAGTCCTACTTCGAGACTGGATTTACCAGACTGTGTATATATATATTATTATTGCTACTAACCACGTTTCTGGATTTACTAACCGTATTACCAATTGTATTATTGTGTAAATACATTTATTTGTTATATTTCATTCCTGCGTTTGTCATTCATTGGAGACCGAATCTCATCTCGGAATCCACAACACTCCCGAACTGGCGTCAGACTCTACAACTTTTTTCTCGTTGCATCCTGGCTTCCAGCATTTTTCAGAGTCCTCCTCAATAGATCCTGTTTTTAAGGACATTAGAGAACTTTCTTACCCCTCTATCTATGGCATTATTAGTCTCCAACCATTTTTCGGCAAAGTATTCAAAGATGTAATCAATGCTGAAGTGTTTAATCGTTTTAACTCTCACGAGAAACTTTCTGACAAAAAATATTGCTTCCTACTCTGGCTCTAGATTTCTCACGTTATTTGACAGCATGCTGGTCTTCTAGGTAACCTTCAGGGCTGCGGTATTAAAGTACAATTGTTCAATTTAATCTAATAATTCCTATCAAATTGTGAAATGAAAGTCGTCCTGATCTGGTTAATTTCCAGATCCCTTCACACTGGGTCCTATGCTGTTTCTTCATCAATGATTTTCCTGATGTCATCAGTCCCCAGGTACGTATTAATGCAGATGACACTACCATTTACTCCTGTCTTCAAAAAAAATCCGTCATATACTGACAGATGTAAACTGCTCCTGAAAAGAACCTCCAGTGGTTAACTGGGGCCTGAAATGGCCTGTAAATTTTAATGTCTCCAAATTAAACAGCTCTCAATTAAACACCATAGAGAAACTTTACTACCTACCCTACAGTGTATCAATGGTATATGTGAATTATACAGGAGGCGGATATTGTCTTGCGAAATATTATCCCACTACTCTTACGTTTGTTGAGACAAAAAGTTTGTACGCAGACTGAAATTATAATTCGGGCATTACCGCATCATGTCCCATGAGTGTTTAATACGAGACAAATTTATTGATCATGCTGGCAATTGATGTTTTTGAACATTAAGCAAAACTAAGAATATTACGGGTAGCAGAGTGGTCGGAGTTTTTCTGTTGGCCTACCATGTAGACAACAAGAAAAGTAGCAATTTCATTTTTTAACAATAAACACAAAATATACGTAAAGGTTTTGACATGTATGGCACTAGCGAATAATCTCCTCAAATCTCCACGGAAAGAGAACATTAAAGAATAAGTTTAAGTCCTCTCATGACAGTCCTGGAGACGTGCCCAATTTTCTAATTGTGAAAATACTAACTTGAATAAAGTTACACGTACCTGCTTTCTTGCTGAAAATAAACCATTCACATAGGTTGATGTTTCCACTCTTACTGAAATGTTTTCTCGAATAACTTTTGCGGCCACTATGCAGTATATCAATGGTGTATGTAAAATGCATCGATTCTGGCAAGAGTATGACTTATAGGGCCGTACACTATAAATATAAGTATATTCATTGCATTACAAGAACGTAGTAACAGTGCCGCTACTCCTAATATGCCCGGCAACTCTTCTCCGAAATAAAGATCTAGTCTGTCGAAGACGCACATCTAACTCAAATTAAACAAAAACCAATAAGGGTACATTTCCGTGAAATGACAGCTGGCTGTCTTGGAGAGTACAGAGAAATGTCTCGAGCTGGGACACAGACTATGGAATGGATAGCACATGGAATTCGAAAAGAAAATCATGACATAATTAAAATATAGACTTTCCAGATTATTTGCAAAAAAGGTTAGGAATGAGCGATGATAAATTGTGAACTTGAAGCCTATTTTTTGAAATGAATATATTGAGTGATTTTAAAAATTATCAATGAAGGTAGCTATGTCTGGTCGGAAAATAAATACCCAAAGTTTCTTGATGAGGAATCGGTTAACTTTAACTTTACCATATATGTAACATGAATAATATATATTTATACATATTTACGATTAAGCATACATATACATATCTATGTAAATATATAATAAATATATATATATATATATATATATATATATATATATATATATATATATATATATATATATAAGAGGGTGAGTAAATATATATTGCAAATACTCTTTTAACCATGGTATAATATCACCGTTTTCTGCAGATTCATTATTTATAAATCTAACTTATGTCTATAATAATGAGAATTTTACAAATGTCCCTTCTTCGAAATTACGCATGTTAAATCA
>CAHIKZ030004302.1:795000-822500 GCA_903632075.3 Acanthosepion pharaonis
TACCGTAAAGTTATAGTCGCCATACTTGCTCTTTAGAACACTGGTAATGTGTCGATGTGACAATTTTCATCGATACAGGATATCTTCACTAATGTTGACTAAATCAATGATAATTTTGGCTCTGTTTCTGCATACACTCGGACGCTCTTGGGCACATACACAGAGGCGTGTGCGCGGTCCCACCCAAACACACATATATATATATTAATGTCAAAATTTATAATCATAACCGATATATCTACATATAAATGTGGACACTAACGTCAACAACGTTTGGTGATACTTAAAAGCAATGTTCAGACTTGTAGATTTATTTCAGACATAGAATACCGTCGCTGCTTGCCGTCCACTTTTATATTTATAGTGATTTTCCAAGCGTAGCTTAGATGTGGCACCAGGCCGAATGTAGGGGGCACCTAGTGAGGATCGAACTCACTACTCAGTCGTAATTGTTCTAGCGAAACAAGCTTGGTGACCATTACACCGCCTCGAGGTTCCCAAAGTGATTTTCCAAGCGGAGCTTGGATGTGGCACAAGGCCGAAAGTAAGGAGCAGCAAGTGAGGACCGAACTCACTACACAGTTGTAATTGGTCTAGCGAGCCAATATTTGCTAACCACTACACCACCTCGTGGCGCTTACTTTTATATTTATATACAGTCTATTCCTGATATTTAGAACATTCACCTATAAATTTAGCAAAACTTAAAACTATATTATTATTATTATTATTAATAATAATAATAATTTTAATAATATTTTATAGATCGTAATAAAATTAATTAAATCATAATAATATTTTATAGATCTAATTGTGTATGTGGGTAGCAAATCCTTTTTTATACAGGTTTCATTAAAGAAACTGACAAGTTACTGCGATTAAGATTTTTATTCAGTTTTTCTTGTATTCGTATAACTGATTCTTTTCTGGATAAAAAATGCATAACATATACATATATCCGAGCATATTTGACTATTCTATTAGCTATTATCAAGCATGATTTTTTTTATTATTTTTGTTTCATTTTTAACTGAATGTATAGATTTATATATATATTTCTATAGTGTTTTGATTTTTTGTTTTATTTCCAAACACGGTCAGCGCGTTGACGACGCGTTCATAGTTCATGTTGCTGAGTGCTGGCCTTACATATAAAAACTAGATCAACCGGTGACTTTAGATAAGAAGGCTATTTGCTTTCTCGAAGATGTCTGAAAGGTTTTATGCTCTGTTCTTGGAGCTAACTTGTTTCTTTTCTTTATCAATGACCTTTGCGATGTCATCATTTCGCAGCGAGTATTTATGCTGATAAAAAAAAAACAAAACAAAAAAAAACAAAACAAAAAACTACTTACTATCTAGAAAGTGATTCCAATATGTCCAAAAATGTAAAGCGGTCAGCTGATCTCGAAAATGAGTTCCAATCATTTGTTAACTGGTTCAAGAAATGGCATGGACATTTTAAAGATCTCCAAAACGAAACTACTACCTCTTAATCAACAGAGTGCCATTTTAGCTTTTTATCTGCGTGGCTCGTACTCACCTCCAGGAGTGCAATTAATTGCGTCTTCATGAACATCACGTTTTCCACTGACATGAAGTGAAGTGCTTATATTGAATCCGCTGGTCGATTTATTTATTTATTTATTTTTTGCTAGGAAACAACTGTGACGTATTGGATCTTTCTTTCAGGTTGGAATCCATCTTATAAATTTATAAATTAGTAATATTCTTTTCATATTTTGTTGGTGCTTCTGCTATAAATCTCGAGATTCTTAATAAAATCTAATTTGGGTCAATAATGTTATCATCGCCGTGGTATGGCTTTTCTCTAGCTTTTCTATAAATGTTTTCATGGCAGTTTTTCTCATGGGCTCTCCTCTTTCTTACCTCGTGTATGTGAATTTAAGCGTACTTTAGATAGTATTTATCGATCCACCCACGAGGATAGAATGTGGCACAAGGCCGGTTTAATGTTGGTATCCCCGATCCCGTAGGCTCGGCCAAAAATATAGCCTTTTTGAACCCGCCTTGACGGATTCAGGGCCTGTGTACCTCCCCGAACGAAACCTTGCCCTTCGGCAAAGCTTCGTCCGGGTTCCTCTCTGCTAATGACAGACGCCGACTCGGAAGCTCACAAAGGCAGCGTACTACACTTTGATCATAGCCTCCGGGCCGAGCAGCGGAAGCGTAATTTAGATTGGCGACTAGGTCTCACCGCTTTATTATTGAAATAGTTACATGTAAACAAAATTTCTCTTTTAACAGATTCTTTTCTCGAATTACCCGGCTGTAGAAAATCTCTTCTGGTTTCTTGCTAACCTGCCATTCTTTTGATTTCGAAGAATCGCCTATTAAGAAAAATTGTATATCTTTTTTTTTTTTTCGAAATAATTTTCTACCTCAAGTCGGAGCGTAGTGAAAGTCTCATTTACCATATATATATATATATATATATATATATATATATATATATATATATATATATAATATTAATAATATGTTAAGAGAAGAGCCCGTTATCAAAAGATGTCTGTGTTCTTCAAGTTATTCTTAAACAAATTTGTCATGTATAAAATATATAAATCTACAAAATATACGACTTTGTACAAACGTTGCTTGTTTTGTAAGGAAAAAAAAAGTTGCACGGGTAAAAACGCATCTAAACAAATGAATCGCAGACAGTATCAAGGCATGTAACTAAAACGTGTTTAATATGATGGTGATCTTGTTTATCTTGAAATTTAGTTGGTTAGTCACTAAAAGGAATTAATCAAACAGCTTAGTATAAATGTTATGGAATTATCCTCATTCCCCCGGGTCGGGAACTTAGTAATTTACTTACGTAACCAATGTCATGCATTTTAAAGTTCAACAGGTCGGTAGATTCTTAATATTTTTTGAACGTGCTCTTTAAGATGTTTGTCCAAATTACAGCCATTTGTAATAGAATGTTCTGCAAGATTCGTTGGTGTTACATTATTGTGTTTAACATCATACCTATTATTTTTTCAGGTGCGCAAGCCACATAAATCAAGTCATGTTTGCTAAATTGGACGGCGTATATTAAATGGGAATGAGTGCAATTACCACTCTGTAGAAATCATGTTGTTTCTCTTTGAATTTATGACAGAATTAACTCGACTCATGTTGAGCAACGCACAGGGTTTTTCTCTTCCATGAGTGTTTTCGGGAGTACAGTGATCTGAAACCCCAATTTTTTCTTGAGTGTAGACGCTTAAAATTTGTCTGTTGTCTTTATTTTCGTGAAAATAAACATAGGTGGTTTGAGAAAAATCTCTTTAAAACGCGGATATTTTTGAGCAATGTATTCATACCTGTTTTGTATTTTCGAAATTCCAGCAAAATTTCGGAGCCAATTGATAACTAATGGGATTCTGTCAGAATTTTTATGGTGTTTTTCGGTGTTTTTATTTGGTATAAAATTATGATAATCTTCATTTTCAGTTATTTTATTCGCAATTTATTTCAGTGGCGATTCTCATTATTCGCGTTTAAAATAATGCCAAATGAAATGATTAATATGTTTTATATAATAATAATAATAATAATAATAATAATAACGGAATTAACCTATTTCTACTGTAATTGCGTGCTTAACGATAGCTAAACATTTATTCATTAACTGACCGAGAAATGTCAGCTCTTCTTACAGTGTTAGCTGCTGATTTTTGTATACCTTCCTTATTGCTAACATTTCATGGTATTTTCAGAAGTCTTCGTTTGGACTAAAACACCGTGGTTTCAAAGTTTGCCTTTTTCTGTGAGGTAAGTCTGCAAAGATAACTCCTATATAAGAGAGCAGAACTTATATTGATTTTCCAAGCGAAGCTTAGACGTAGCATAATACCAAAAGTAGGGGGGGACCCAGTGAGGATCGAATTCACCACTCAGTCGTAATTGTTCTAGTGAGACAATCTTGCTAACCATTACCCAGCCTCGAGATGCCCAAAATGATTTTCTAAGCGTAGCTTAGATGTGGCGCATGACCGACAGTAGGGAGCACCTAGTGAGGATCGAACTCACTTTTCTGTAGTAACTGATCTAGCAAGACAAGCTTGCTAACCATTACACCTCCCCGAGGTGCCCTAAGAATGGTTATTTTCCAATCGTAGCTTAGATGTGGCAGAAGACCGAAAGTAGTGGGCAGCCAGTGAGGATCAAACTCACTACTCAGTTGTAATTGTTCTAGAGAGACAATCTTGCTAAACATTGCCCCGCCTCGAGGTGCCGGAAATGATTTTCCAAGCGTAGCTTAGATGTGGCACAAGGCTGATGGCAGGGGGCACCTAGTGAGGATCGAGCTCACTTTTCTGTAGTAACTGATCTAGCATGACAAGCTTGCTAACCATTACGCCAAGTCGAGGTGACCGAAATGATTTTCTAAATGTAGCTTAGATATGGCACCAGGCTGACAGTAGGGGGCACCTTGTGAGGATAGAACTCACTTTTCAGTAGTAACTCATCTAACAAGACCAGCTTAGTAGCCATTACACTACGACGTGGTGCCCAAAGAGTACAACTTGTATAACAGTATACGATTCTTTATTACTGATAATAATTTCATATCACTGTTTACTTTGCATAGTGTTTGCAGGGTATCCTTTACTAAAAGCTTTCGGTTTCTCGTGTCACATTTTAAATACATCCTCTCTACTTTCACTATCCAGATAGTTACATTTCAGCAGCTGCTTGATTTTACATCCTCTATATAGAGACCTTAGATAGTTACATTTGCTGATAGTATTTTTTCTTTTTTGTTGTATTTAGTAATTAGTCCTTTTTTTCACTCCTTGCCTTCTCAAATTTCTCTTTTTATTCTGAGTTTTCCATCATAATTCTTAGCAAGGCGACTTATGTTAAGATTATTTTCACCAGTAATAAATCCCGGTAGGTCTTCTGCTTTTGTTTCGATCGTTTTGCAGTATAGGTTAAGTGCAGACCACTTGGAGGATTATAACAAGGATTAACTTACTTAATTTCCCCGAAACTACTGGATTAAATCCCGGCACTGATTCAGCAAATCGTAGGCAATCATTTACTAATCTATTCGAATCTCAGTTGGGCGAATGGGGAATTTTACTGAGGCGGACTAAAGCACGCTGAATATTTAAATAAACTGCCCCGATCTTTCTTTTTGATATCTCCAAATTTGACACTCGAAGCAAAAAGGGTGTAGATAAATATATAAAGAATACAATTTAACAGAGTTAAACCCCAAATATCACATATTAGAGTTAGATTAATAAATATCAAATTATTACGAGGTAATTGTGAATGCATATAGTATCCTCTTTTAAAATATTTACTCTCGTCTTGTTTATTATAATAGTATTGCTAAGAATTACGTTCACTCGCGAAAAATGGCAAACTCTTTGTTAACGACCAGAAATTGTGGACGCGAACAAAATGGAATGGTTTTTAACCTCTTGGCCTGGAATTCTAACAGTGCTGGATTATATTTTTAAGCTTTAATATAAGACCGAAAAACGCCGAAGACAGCCACTACGGCTGCAAAAATGGACCAGTGAAGACGCTCCACTGCTCTAAAGATCTTTAATGAGACTGTTCATGACAGGGCGATGGCTAGGTGGTCGCCTACTCTATTCACTTCTCCCTCTCATCCCCCCCTCCCCCAACAAATGATGCCACCACCAATGTCTGGCATGAAAAAAAGTGAGTAAAACAAATCTAAAGGGAATTGTCATTAATTCCATCTGTGATGCAGCGTTGGAGCCTGAAGTATTGCCGATAGTTCACAAAAATTCAGATACAACAAGCAGCACAACGATATATCAAATTAGGTCTGTGTGTACAATTGTGATAATGTAATTTACTCTCCCGACAAAATAAACTGAGTAAATAAATTGGTGAAATGTAGAATGGTGCACAACATTACACAAGGGATGAAAGACTTGCCAAATCCAGAATCTTACTTTGAAAATTAAACCATTTAAAAAAGAAAAAAAAAGTTCCTTATCGTTCACTGACATTCTTCTAAAAATACACAATGTCCGTGGCAAATCTTCAGGCATAAACTCAGTTAATGTATCATATTTTATTGTCTAAATTCTGGTAAATTCTATTTATTCTCGGATCTAACCTGTTGTTTCATTTTTTCTGTCTCCCAGATTGTATCATATCATACATGACATGACAGATTATTGGCGGGATAAATCAGATGTTCAATTTTGAATGAGTTACATATGCCGGTAGGTCAGATTTTAAGTCTGAAAGATTCAAATTCCGTATATTTTTTTGTTTCTCTCAGTACAGGAATATTTTCGGTTTTATTATTCTGGTTTAAATATTTTTCTTTGTTTAAATACACGTTTGCGGGGGAATCAATATAAACATACCGAGGAAACAATGATCACAACAAAAATAAGCACGCCTCACTAAATAAGCAATGAAAGAATGATTTGAATTTAATGATTTATCTTCCTTTTTTCGGTTATTAAATCCGAAAAATATTTTTGGATTACACGGACGATTTTGTTTTTTATTTGCATTAATATTTCTTTTGAGAATGGCAATGATTTCTTTCTGGAACAAGTACGGTAAGCTGGGGCACATAGTAACACCTTTTTTTTCAAGTTACCCTGCCGACCGTATAATAAAAGACAGACAGGCTTATTTAAACTGCGCATGAGCATTAGATTTAAGTGAACATTATGATGAGAAACTGTTTGGAATGTCATTTCAATTTAGGTCTTAACTTGAAAAAAAGACATTAGAAAATGTTACTTTTTACCCCACTTGAGGGGCAGAAATTAGCAGACAGTGGGGTATAATGTAACATGGTGGTGTAAATTTTACCAACTGCAATTAAGACAATGTAACACTTCAAATTCAACTTCATTTAACTTTAACAAACATAAAATGAGAATTTGAAAAGTGAGACACAATTTTCCCAAGAAAATTCACTTCAGTCAGTGTCACATTTCTGGAAATTATAAAAAAAGTTCTTGCCCCCAATGTCAATGCACTCGTCGATGAGGCGAGAAAAGAATAGCAATATTTAAGAGGAAATAACACAAGAGCCCATTGCAGTGTGAAATAATGATTTCACCCCTAAATCACCGTGTTACTTTTAAATTCGTGTGATACTATGTACGGCTTTACCCTACTACTATTTAACTCATAGATGGAGGAAGAGGTGTATTAGCACATTTCCCAAGTGTATTTACTCGTAAGTGAGGGTATCGAACCCGACAAGTACCGAGGTGTTATTCATTTTACCACCCAAAGGAGGGTGAAAAAATGGTGGAGAATAACTGAATTGTGTGGTACATGTATTTAGTAGACAAAAGTATTAGAGATGTTAGCAAATTATTGATAATTGCTATTCCCTATCAGTAAGTTATGTGCCATGCGTGATATACGTTTAGACGATCATGTATCTTTCGATATATGATTGATGAAGATTTTTTTTTCCCGCTGTAGTTTGCCATTTCTTTCTGTGGTAGACCAGTTGTGATCCAAGACTATAAAACCCGGTCTGACCTGCTATTTAACAGTAGTTGGAGGGGGAGAATAAGAGGACTCATACCTTCCCCAAGGATATTAGCATGTATGTGAATGTAATGGATTCGACTAGAATTTTGATACTCCCTATACGAGGACGAAATCTTACATGACGTTGAGTTTATTTTCAGTATTTTCACACATCTGTACGTGACTAGTGGCCAAACTTTACTTTTACAAAATACATGGGACAGATTTTGTAGCGTGTACCCATAAACCTGCCAATCTAATTTAATAGGCAGGAGCTGTCTTTGAGACGGTCTTTGATTTTTCTTTGTGTAAATTTAAAACATGACGACAGTCGGCGGCAAAGCATCTGGGTAGGGAATTTCCAGCCAGTATATTTTTCGTATCATACATGATTCATAAATCAAGCAATTCATTGAAAAAATCAATTTACTCCAAGCAAGGCGATAATATTAGAAAAACGTAAGAGGTTACTGATAGTTAATGAAATTAGAAGACTTCAGATGAAAACGGAAAGAGAATCCTAATCAAGAAACAAATGCTAAAACTTTACTCTTGTTCAAATAAACGGGTGTGGTGTATAACAAGAACGATAGGCGAGTTTAGCTAATCCTACTGAGGAAAAATAAATAAATAAAACATAAAGAGTAAATGAAGTTTCAATGTTTCGTCGGAGAATTCAACGGTGATGTGGACTTTAGAAAGAACGGGATAATGAAATCTTAAGAAACAAAAGATAAACCCCTATTCGGAAGACAGAGAAGATGTGTGAACAGCACAATGGGTTAAGTGAATATAAAGAAGTCGACTGAGATTCGAAACCTTCCCACCGAATTCTCATTCCAAGTAGCCACACGACGAATAATAAACGAATAACTCAATCTAGCAAATGCTTGTCGGATATTCATGCGTTTAATTGTGATCGGGTTTAACAGAAATTTAACTACTACACTAGTATTATGATAATGACGTAACACATTCGAAAATATTTTTATGTTACTAACAACAAAAGTATGAGAGTATCTTTATTATCTTAAAAGGCAAAACACCCTTCTTGTCAGTGTGATCAAAGTTTTACCATTTTATAATATTTTTGTTTGTTTATTCCGACGGCTTGAAAAATGAGAAAGCGATTTTCATCTGCCTCACACTTGCTTTTGATTAAGCAGCTTGGAAAGACGAAACGATGAAATGTTTAAGAGTCGTTAAGGAGATCGGGAAGGGTGGAAAGTTCATCGAAAAAAGGAGCTAAAGAAAATACCAAAGAAGAAGATGGAAACGCGCGAAAATGCGAGGTGGTATAATTAGAAGGTGTGAAATTTGTCAGAAGCAGGGTAAAAAGGGAAACGCATTAAGTTTGCGTTTTTATTTTGATTTTAGCTTAATTTATTAATATTCATTTTGACGTTTCAATTTTACTACACTTTTGATATTGCAAATTTTGATATCTGAAGCTTGAAAAGTGTCTACTATCTCTTTCAGTCTCTGTCTCTCTATCGAACTCAATCTCACAATTTCTCTCTCTGTCTATCTTCATACGGTAAAATCATGCTGATCTCATCTGTTTTCTTTAGAAAACCAAAGTTAATCCATTTCAAGTCCGGTCAGTAATTTGATGGGGGAACGTTTCTTAACACCGGCGATTTTTAACGATTTCCTTCAATCTGAAATTCGCTTTGGGTTTTTAAAGAAATCTACAATTCCTTAAAAAAAAAAAACAATTCCATCTATCTATCTATCTATCTATCTATCTATCTATCTATCTAATACAAGGCCTCAAAAAACACTCAATTTTACTGATTGAAGAAGTTGAAAGAAGATAACGATTGACCCGAGATTTGGATAGGGTAAGATAAGAGTGATTAGTTAGGTTCTTGGGTAGAAGCTGTCCAAATGGAACGTCATTCTTAACAATGAAAAGCGAAAGGAATAAATGAAATTCGATACTGAATGCCAGACAGAGAGGGTCTTTTTTGGAAAAGGCTTGAAATGGCGGAAATAAGGAATGTATCTTGTCAGATTATTTTCTATAGAAATAGTGTAGTGAGAGTCCTGTGATGTTTCTTCTATATCATAAGAGGACGTCATATAATACTTTAGCAATCTGTACGGTATCGTAGACTATTTTGACCTCTCTCTAAGCAGCAAAGTATAGATTAGGCTGGTGTCTTCTAGATAAGGCAGCAACATTCCATTTCTGATTGATCTGTCTCTTATAAAGATAGAGAATATTGATTTTCTAAGCATGGCTTAGATGTGGCACAAGGTCGAAGGTATGGGGCACCCAGTGAAGATCGAACTCACTACTCAGTCGTAATTGTTCTAGCAAGAAAAGCTTTCTAACCATTGCGCCACGCCGACGTGCTCTATAAAGATAGGGAATAGCAGGATGAGTCATCATATCTCGAGTGGTATTAACTAAATATCCTTATCGAGGATGGCCTCCTGATCGACTACATGCCCACAAGAAGTGGCTTTCCTTCATGTTTGCAGTTATGTTTACGGTAGAGTCTTTCAAGAAATTTTTGTTATTTTGGAGCAACTTGATAGTTTACTCCTTGATGAGGAGTGAGACGTCGTATTCTCAAAAGAAGTTGATATTATCGTGAAGATGCTCAGCCAGATATTCTTCGTCCATTACGTTGGCGCAGAGTCCCGCTTGAAAACATATTATCTTCATTCTATTTAAAGGTTAACTACTCTATCTAGATCTCTGATTTAGTGAATTGTCATGATATATCAGTCTTTCTATATGTTCGCAATCATATCAGAGACAACTTCAATTTGATGGGAATGAGTATAGGGCCATTCGCAGCGTCCTGACTCATGACCCAGGTTTAGAGTATCAAGGAAATACCGCGCTCCTGACATTGTATGCGATTGTTCCGTAAGAGCTTCGATAGTATTACACGATTCTCCTGTTCTGTGTAAATAACCCACGCTCTCCTCAATGTATATGATTATAATTTAATTATTTCACCCCAAGCAAGGTTATAAATCCAGTAAAAATGGCGTCAGTGAGAGGTATGGATACTGAGAAAATGTAGCTGAAGAGAAAGACGTCTTGATTCATGGAGCCAGAAGACGATGATTGACTTTACATAGCTTATGCCTCCATGCAACATACGTAGGATGGTGTATCTGAACCACACGAAGGATCTCAGAAATGTCCCTAATTCGATTTTCTATATATAACATATATATTAATAAAGGTGTAATGGATATCTGGTGGCTATCTATTAAACCATATAGAGGAATCAGAGAAACGTGTTTGAATTCCATTTGGGAGCATTATATTCACTTATGTGCTAATGCTCTTGAGAGAAGTATAAATCTATCACTTTTTCCCCATCTAAAAGTAAATAGTAGTACAGAATGTGTTCTATAGCTTTTGATGAAAACCGGTCGGGTCTAGGATAAGAAAATCACAGAATTCAAAGCCAGCATGGAGAGGTTTGGGCTCAGTCAGACTGCATTGCCCAGAAAACACTATTGGTTTTAACATATTTCTTTGACTATGACAGACAAGAAAAATTTAGTGAATTTCTTATAGATTTTTTCCAGTATTCTTAAATCTTTCCGTTTGATGGGAGTAAAAGAGGATAAAAATTATCTGTCGGGTTTATTGTTTTAATCGCTTTAGGCCGCATCTTTAGCTATTGTTGCTAATTTCTTTTCATGGTTGTCTTTTAAGATGAAGTTGTGTTATACTAATTGAATGATAGTAGCGTTTATTTCTAACCCCACCAAATGTCTGTAAGGGAAGGACTCTACATAAAACGTCTGACACACATTATTAAACTCACTTTATTTAACAACAGAAATAATGTACTAAAGTGTATTTTTTTTAATCGAAAATTCATCAAATCCAATTCCATCCATATTCATTTCGTGAATAAACACTGCATGAACATGACATCTGCAAAGATAAACCTGTAAATAAATTAACAGTTAACAAGAAAATTAATAAAAAATTCATCAAATATTCCATATATGTCATATGCAACAAAACACTGAAAACACACACACAGACATATATATATATATTTATTCAGCAATTTTATCCATTATATTCAATAAAACACACACACACATGCGTATATATACATACACACACATACACACACACATACACACACACACATATATATATATTCATCAAAATTTTATTTTCTGTCAAATATTCAAGAAAGCACAAAAATGTACACACACATATATATTTAGCAATTTTCTTTGTCATTTTCAAGGAAAAACACGCAGAACCACACACACACACGCACAAACACACACACACACATATACATATATATATATATATATATATATATATATATATATATATATATATATATATGATAATAGAATGGACAAGTATGAAATAGATAATAATCTAACAAGTTTCATTTTATTAAAGACTCGTCAGAGATCAATATATGTATATTCATCAATTTTTAGGGGTCTGTCATATTCAACATTTGTGCCGTGCCACTTTAATTCCGCTAATGACCTGCATACCAGATATTGTGCAATAGCGATGATCTGGGGACATAGCAAAAGTAATATTTGCTGAGCCGTTTCGCCGTTGTCTTTCATTTCTTAGTTGATCAATACGACTGGTTTCAAATTTTCTGAGCGCCTTCTGACACAAATATCTCCAGGTGTTTCTATACAGAGCAAGTCTCATGAAATTAGTATAATGCACATTTACAGCTGAAAGGTTACTCGTAAGCTTGTCTTTATATCTGAACCACTGCTGTTCAATACTCCTTTATTCACTGTAAAACAGGCTGTACATGAGTACCTTAGTTATTCTCTCATCACTCACACTTGCAACCTGCATGAGGAAGGTCTCCATTCTACCAATATTGTATGATTATATATATAGATAATTAGCCGAATTCCCTCGGAAATATAAAACATTTGGACAGTTCTTAAACACTTTGTCCAGAAAAGAAAGCTCATGTTCGAACACAAGAAATTTTAATGAAACATGCATATATATATATATATATATATATATATATATATATATATATATATGCATGTTTCATTACAAAGTGTGTAAGAACTGTCCAAATGTTTCATATTTCCGAGGGAATTCGGCTAATTATCAAGGATGATTCGATTTTTCAGCTTAATTGAGTGTGTGCGTTCTGTGTATGTCTTAGTGTGTGGTAGGGATGTTTTTAATTTCCGAATACGGTTAGCACATTGTGGCTTTGTTCGTAGTTAATATTCTTAAGAGTTGGCTTTTTCTTTTTTTATTATTAAAGCTTCCATTATTTTTAGTCTTTTTTTGCAGGTGGATGCAGTTAATATATTTGTGTTTTCTACTAGTATGTTTCTAATGGAGTCTGGTAAGTTTGTGTGTGTTAATGTGTGGACAGTTCTTACACACTTTGTCTAGAAAAGAAAGCATTTGTTCGAACACAAGAAAATTAAATAAAAAGCTTAACCGTAATACCTTGTCTATCGTTTTTAATGAAAACAGGCATAAATGAAGGATTGCTGCCTAAATATACAACTATATATATATATATATATATATATATATATATATATATATAAATTACTGAAAAGATGCCTATACAGGAGTTTTAACTTGCTGTTGAAAACCGAGGAAATTGGAGAAACACCTACTATTGAAGTATAAATAACTTTGAAAAGAATCGTCTGAACCATCTGAGAGAATAAGGAACCAACACTAAATCCCGAGCTAATACATCAACCCATGTGGCGGTCAACCATTCAACATGTCCCTTGTGTGGTGGACTTGTTTGCAAAACCCGTGCAGGATTGTTGTCTCATACGAAACATAAAAAAAAAAACTGAACTAAAATACGTTGAAAACGAAAGGAGAATCCATCATATATACATGAAAAATATTTGTTTGTCAGTTAATTGTTAACATTAAATTTTTGAACATTAACTTGAGTGAAAGCAACAATATCTGTATAAGAAATGATAAAGTTAAAATGTCGTGTGCGCCACGTAGCATTATATTATGTAGTAATCTATGACCGACTAAAGATACATTCAAAAATATATGGCGTGCACTGTATATTCTTGCCGTGTCATTTTTGTTTTCTTAACCGCTTTTCATATAGCTAAAACACTCTAGTTAACATAACTCCTATATTTCCAGGTGTTCGGCTTGTGATTCTCTGCATAAGTTATTCTAACCGATACAACCATCTCAATGCAGGCAAGCGATCAATCGATCGATCGATCTTTGTCAATTCTTAATGCTTCGTTTTCTGATTCGGTGCCAGAATATATCGCGAAGCTTTTCTTTTTCGTATTATCCATATTCTGACACGAGGGAATCTTCCCACGTAAGATGGAAGAACGCGTTGTATCCCCAACTAAATTTACCTTAATATTTGGCACGCTGTCATATTTTCTATGTGTGAAAGAAAAGGGCATCAGGGTTTAAGCTTTGTTCTACGCAGTTCGTGTATGATCTGTGGAGATGAAGAACAGAGCAGATTCATAAGAGCGTGAAGCTTAAGAAAACTAGATACATAGATAGATAGGTAGACGTGAACAGAGTGAGCTAGCTAGTTACATAGACAGGTAGAAACATATATATATATATATATATATATATATATATATATATATATATATATATATAGATAGATAGATAGATAGATAGATAGATATATAGATAGATATAGGTATATAGATAAAATAAACAGAGACTATAATATTTGTTAAAACTTACACGATAATGTGCTTAATTTCAGATATGAAAAAAAAAACAAACGTGTGGAGCGTTTTAATATCTTAAACACACACACACACACACACACACATATATATATATATATATATATATATATATATATGTAAGATATTAAATCTCAACACACACATATATATGGACGGATGAATAGATAGATATGTATCGATCGATGGATACGAACACACACACACACACACACATATATATATATATATATATATATATAGAGAGAGAGAGAGAGAGTGAGAGAAATGTAGATAGATACGAACAGATTGATTTATATATATATATATATATATATATATATATATATATATATGCGTGTGTGTGTATGTACAGATAGATATATGTTAACAGTCTGATATTGATAGAGAGATATTAATAGACATAAATAGATTGATAGATAAATAAGCAAGAGACTTAGATAGATCGATAGAAAGATAGATATATAGTCTAAGATTGGTTAGAAACGGTATTTTCACAATCAAGTTTCATATACGTAGATATGAGACAGGTATATCGAGAGATATAGACGAGAACAGCGAGATAAGAGAAGAGAGACAGATATATAAATATAAATATATATAAATATAATATATATATATATATATATATATATATATATATATATATACAGGAAGAGATTATAGTAGTTCCAACGAGAGAAAAGTGTGTATATTAAAAAGAAGAGAGAAACCGCAAATGTTTTTGGCTGTAATATGGATTTAAAAAAACACAAACAAAACAAAACATTATGCTTTATTTTCCATAATTTTCCAACAGGTGTTTCCGGTCCCGCGACCTTCTTCAGGCAAAGCGTGGAGTTTTCCACATATTATTAAAAATAATTAATCTTTTTCTTATGTTTTTCGATGTGAGACATTCTCTCTTTTGTGTGTTAGTGACCCAAATTTCTTCCTGAATTGCCAGTGAAAAGTTCTGCGCGAATTATAACATAATTATAAAAGAAGCTGATAAAGGCAGTGCTATAGTGATCTTGGACAGGACATACTATAAAACAAAAATTCTAGGAACACAGGAGGATAAGAATAGCTACAAATTAACTGACACTAAAATAGACAAAAAACATTATAACAAAAATTACAAAACTCTGCAGAACACATAATAAAATATTAAGATAAAGCGAAGGATTTCCTAATAAACTTTTTACCAAAAACAAGCAATTTCTACGGGCTGCCTAAAATTCACAAATCGAGTGAAATAAAAGCAGCTATTCAGACACAAAAATCTGAAAACATTAGCATTCTAACCCCAATGACCTTACATTCAGACCCATAGTAGCTAAACCAGCCTATCCAACTAGCAAATTGAGTAACTTAATAGACATGATATTACAATTAAGTAAATTAAAAGCCACATCAGAGACGATATTCATTTCATTAGCTGCATACCACAAAAAAAAAAAAACATCCGGGAACACTTATGGCAGCTTTTGATATTAGAAGCCTATACAGCAACTAAAATTAGTTAAAAAGGCAATGCCATTCTGGATTTTAAAAAAAAACATCCAGAAATACTACATCCAAGATTCACTAAGGAGTTCATTATCGATAGTATTGACCTAATTCTAAACATTAACACCTTTGAATTTGACAACAAACACACACACACACATATATATATGTATATATCCACACCCTAGGTACTGCAATGGGAACAAAAATGGCACCAACATATGCCACCCTAATATTAGCTTACCTGTATGAAAGGATATAATAAATATATGTGGAAAATATAAAAACTCAATTCATTAAATCTTGGAAACGATACTTAGATGATTTCTTCATTTTCTGGAAAACCTCATGAGGATATATTAACCAATTCCACACTCTACTTCAAATCTTACACCCCAAAATCAAATTCACGAAATAATATAATTTCAACAAATTACCATTTTAGATATACTCATTAAAAACAACCACATAATCATAGATATCTACCACAAACCTACAGACTCCCAAAAATATCTTCATTTCAAGAGGCATCACACAAAAAGCTGCCTGAAATCCATCCCCTATTCTCTAGCACGTAGGGTTTGTACTATAGTGACTGATAAACACCCCTGGAAAAAAACCCACCTAGAAGAACTAGATAAAACTCTAAAAAAAAAAAAAAACGTGGCTACCACACGACACTAATAAACAAATGTTTTGAACTCGCAAAATAATTAATTTGGATCAACCTCGAAATAAAAAGAAACGTAACGTCGAACAAAGCATGTGTTTCAACATACAACAAAAACAATACAAAACTATTCACAGAAATTACAAAAATCTAGACCTACTTAGAATAATAAACTGAAAAATATACTGAAAACAATCAAAATAATTAAAAGCAAACGCCAATCTAAAAGTTTAAAGCACTTATTAACCTCATCTAAATTTAAACAATACAGGGAAAAGATGTGTGGTTTGTGACATCATTATAGAAGGAAACTCCTACACTTTTGAAAACCACAAAACGGCATCCATAATAAATAAAAACATAAAATGCTACTCCAAAAATGTGATTTATGTACTCAAATGCACAAAATGCAAAAAAGGCATATATACGTATCCCCCAACAACTGAAAAACAGGGTATCCCTATACAAAAGCAACATAAAATTACCAGACAACAGAAAACTTTTTGTATCATAAAACATCTTTAAATGTAACCTGGGTAAATTTAAAATTATGGCAATATATCAAACAGACAATTATTCGTACCTAAAGACAAAAAAGAAAACAAATTTAAAGCAGAACTTAATTGATCATAACCCCAAAAGCAGAAACAAACAACATACGCACATAATGGCACACACGCCCACATTCGGGTGTCTGTGGAACACGAATATAAATACGCACCCCCCGGGGGGACTACTAACAGACACGCGCGCAAGCCACACACAAATTAGGAAGTATATGTATATGTATTTGAGTATGTATGTATGTGTGTGTGTATACTGATTCCTTGTAATAGGACAGTATGTGTATGTAGAGAAGAAGTGCATATACATATGTATATATATATATATATATATATATATATATATATATATATATATATATATATATATATATACACATATTGGCAAGAACAACTGCTACACTCGCGAACACTACACAACATAGGAAGAGTTTGTATGCGTATTTGTATGTATATATATGTGTGTGTGTATGTGTACAAATGTGTTTAATAATTCCTCGTAATATGACAGTGTGTATGTATGGAGTGGGAATATACATATACGCATGCTGACAAAAACACAAGAAAATGGAAATAGATCCAAGAACTCACAGGGAGCATTAAAAGATAAGAATGCCGATAACTGCCTCGCCATTTCTCGGAACAATCTGAATTGTTTTATAACATTTCACGCAGAACTTTTCACTGGCAATTCAGTAAGACATTTTTGTCACTTACACACAAAAAATAGAATGTCACATATTGATAATATTTAACATCGAAAAACATAAAAAAAAGATTTTTTAATAATATGTGAAAATCTCCACGCTTTGGCTGATGAAGGTCGCGAGACCGCAAACTCGTGTAGCAAAATTATGGAAAATAAAGCATAATATTTTTTTTTAAATCCACATTACGTCCAAAAACGTTTGCGGTTCTGTCTTCATTTTAATATATATATATATATATATATATATATATATATATATATATATATATATATATATATAAAACATAAATAGAAAAATATCAATTTTATTTATACTACTACACATGATTCTAGTTAAAAAAAAAATGAAGAACGAGCTAGCTGACTTCGAACATCGCTCAACGGAGCTATATCGAGGTTAATAATTATGTATATATTATCTACAAAATAAATGAAAGCAGAGGGAGGGAAATAGATGCAAATCAATTCGAATCCAAGGGCAAAATCCTTCTGCTTCCAAAGCCGAGGTTTCATTGATAAAATATATGCGACCTCCATTATCTTTAGGTGGTAATTTGAGTGGGACCTACTCAGGATGAAAATTGAGTTCATACTGAAATTAGCCGCACAAAATGCGGTTATTTATAAGGAGTTCACAATCGAAGACCCGTATATATTGTTCAGAAGATTTGAGCGTGAATAATTAAAGTCCGGATTTTTGTAGGCAAGTGTTGTTTATTCTTAGCATCCAGCCTTTGGGTCGTTCTTCCTATGAAGGGCATACTGCAACTACATTTAAATAAATAAATCATGGAACTATTGTTGTGAGGTGGAAGAACGTCTTTGCTCATGGATGGAAGGACAAAATTGGTATATATATATATATATATATTTATGGGTTACTAAAATAGACTGACAGAGAGAGAGATTAACAAATTAAGACATAAACTGATATATGAAGAGACAGAACTAGCAATCTAGTGGGATAGGATCAAAGAGCAAAATAGCTACCGCGAACAGCAGAAATATAGACAGTTTGTAGCCATTCGATTTGAATACAAACAATAACATTAAAAACTGGTGTTTATATCAAACACATGATTCCACTAAGAAGAATGGTGAATATCGTAAAAATGATGATATATATATATATATATATATATATATATATATATATATATATATATATATATATATATATATGCGTAAATATAATATGCATTGAGGCAACAAGAAATTATTTGATTGAAGCGTCTATGCCTGTCTCTTTATATTTTTATATTCTTTAAATTTCCAGGCATGTTGTTTGTTTTTTTGCATCTGGATGAATATTTTGAATAGATTAATGAAAGTATATGCTATTGATCATTTTTAGTTCGAGTATTTCAAAAGTTTCACTAATAATCAAGCATTTAATGTCGACAGTATCAGAGAAAATTATTACATGCTGACGCTTTTTTTACACGAACACACAAACACAAATAGGCAAATGAATGCACAAAAACAAACATGCAAACGAATGCACAAACATAAACATGCAAATGAATGCACAAAGAAATACATGAATACACATGGAGATACAGTTTGAAAAAACAATGAACCTATGACCATTGAAAAAATGCATGAATAATTTTTTTTTATTTAATATGAAAATAATGAAAATGAAAATAAATCGACAGACAATGGCTGATACCTCCTGAAAAGTGACTGTGCGTTTCACAAAATTCTTCTAAGAAACTGCTGAATACAACAGGTTAGATAAGTGACAAAATTTACATTTACATAATGCTATATACACATGTATGTGTATGTCCGTGTATTTCGATCTATCTATCTATCTATCTATATATATATATATATATATATATATATATATATATATATATATATATTATAAATTATAAATTAATTGATTTAAAATGTGTTTTTTTTCGCTACACAGTTCTAACCAGGTTTCAAAATTGGAAGCTGAAAGCTCCGAATTTAATTTTGCAATTAAATTAAAGACATTAGTTCCATTTCATCCTCAAGCGAATTTTGGAGTAACTTTTAAAATTACTGGGTTTTAAAGACACGGCAAAAATCATAATTCACGTTTCCAAGGATACAGAGAAATCCATTTCAACCAGACAAGGGGTGTTTGCGTGTTCATTATGTCTGTATTTTGATGTAACAGTTATTATTATATCTTACTGTTCTTTCTTTCTTTATATATATATATATATATATATATATATATATATATATATATATATATAGACATTTTATGTTTATACATTCTTTTTATTTGGAGAACGGATATTTTCTGTGAACATTTCTCGGACATTCAGGCCGGTAAATGTTGTTTAATACTGTTTATTGTAAACAGAGAGTTTACTTAAATATGTCTATCTATAAAAAGAATGTATAAACATAAAAATATCTTAAAATAATTGTCGGACTTTGTCCATTTCATAATGTGTGACGTCATTTGTTTACATTTGAAACGCCATGAGCAGATATGAATGTACGTGAGAGATTCATTGAAGATTGAAGTTTAAATACAGTAAATTCGACCGAACGCTTCTCTGTGGCCAAATCGGTAAAGGCACATCAAGCTAAAAGACGGTTCCGTATTGGATACACGTTCTAATCCTGTCGGAGGACGAATATTTTCTGTGAAAATTTCTCGGACGTTCAGGCCCGTAAATGTTGTTTATTACTGTTTAAACAGAGCATTTACTTAAATATTTGTATCTATAAAAACAATGTATAAACATAAATATGTCTTAATATATATATATATATATTATAAATTAATTGATTTAAAATATGGCTTTTTTCGCTACACAGTTCCAACCATGTTTCAAAAAATAGAAACTAAAAACCCTGAATTTAATTTTGCAATTAAATTAAAAGCATTAGTTCCATTTCATCTTCAAGCGAATTTTGGAGTAACTTTTAAAAATTACCGGGTTTTAAAGACACACCTAAAATCACGTAAAGGGAAGAAGGTATAGTAATTCCAATGGGAGAAAAATATGTATATTAATAAGAAGAGCGAAACCGCAAACGTTTTCTTTGTTGTTTTTTCAAAAAATATATTTTGCTAAATTTTCCATAATTTTGCTACACGCGTTTGCTACATTCATCAGACAAAGCGTGGAGATTTTCACATATTAAAAATAAGTAATTTCTTTCTTATGTTTTTCGATGTTAACTGTTCTCGATATGAGACATTCTCTTTCTTGTATGTTAGTGATCAAATGTCTTCCTGAATTGGCAGTGAAATGTCCCGCTTGAAGGGTTATAAAACAATTAACATTGGTCCGAAAAATGGTGAGGCAGTTATCGACATTCTTATCTTTTAATAACCCCTGTGGTTTCTTAGATTTATTTCAATTTTCTTGTGTTTTTGTCACCATGCGTATATATATATATATATATATATATATATATATATATATATATATTCCCTCTCCATACTTACACGCTGTCGTTTTACGAAAAATTCTTAAACAAATTTGTATATATATACACACACGCGCAAATATAAACATTTTGTTAGATTCAACCAACAAGTTCTCTTTTTTCAATTTTCAATTAAGATTTTGCATATCAATATTTCCTTCAAGTACCTTGAACCGTTTCAGTCATTATCGAGAACTTAGTCGTTATTAGGGTAATAGGGATGATTTTATTGACTGTATCCTGGTATATTTTAAAGAACAGGAATAGTTAAAAGTAAATTCGACAGTAATTTTTAAAGGAAAAGAAACAGACCCAAATGAGCTCGAAAGAGAATGTTCAAAATATACAAAGTAGGTGATAAGTTTGTCCACATTAATTTTATTAACGCTCTATTCAAACATATTGATATCAAGCACTTTATGACAAAATCTGCCTACCTAAAATGCCTTTCCCACTATTGAGCTACGGAAAAAGAACCAGCAATTTATATATATATATATATATATATATATATATATATATATAAATAAGTGTGTGTGTGTGTTATGTCTGTGTGTGTGAAAGAGAGAATAGACTCTATGTACATAGCAACATTGAAAGTGTCACCTGATTATTAATGGCATAAATGTTGCCATTCAGAATAGATTTATATCTCGGCAATGTTTATTTTTATTTACATATTTTCTATCGCCAAATTTGAATATTTTCTTTAACCAATCCTCCCATTATATATATATATATATATATATATATATATATATATATATATATATATATATGGGGGTGTTTTGTGCATTTAGTATTGACTTAAGAAATTGACTCACTAAGTCCATATCAGTTCATAGGGTTAGGATGGAAGATTTTTGCAATAAAAACGTCTTTTTTATTAGATGTCTCAAAAAATGCAATTATTCTACTGTACTACTTAAATTCCATCAATTTTACTGCTCTTTTTTTTTATTGGCAGTTTTGACATCCCTAAACAGCACCGTCATATATATATATATATATATATATATATATATATATATATATATATATATATATATATATATACCCCCTGCTAGAAAAAATATTATTTATCAGATGTTTTGGGGAGATTTTTTTTAGTTATCTTTACTTTGTTCATATTCCTTGATGGAACATTACATTTTATTATATTTTCTAGATTTTCAAATTTTAAAAGCTTTCTTAAACGTAAAAATAAATTGCGCCGAAATTATTGATTTTGACGTTAAAAATAAATGTTGAATTTATAACAGTTCCAGTCTAATTTGTCATTAAAAACCGTTTTTTTCTTTGTATTTTTTTTTAGCCAAGATGTTTTTTTTCCTCTCAAGCCAAAGCAAGAAACTAACCTCATTCCAATGTAATTATATTTTTAAAATTTAGTGTTGAAGATTTTTCAAAAGTGTCTATGTTTTTGCGATTAAATAAAAAAGCAAAAACAACACAATTTTATCTTAGGTATTACAGCCGTAAATTGAAATTGCTTAATTTTATCTTTTGTTCATAACAATTGATTTTTTCAATTTCGTGCGTGCTTATAGAAATAGAAAATATTCCTTATTTAATGCTAATAGTTTTTATTAGTTTGTATCGATATATTTTATTGACTAATATTTCTATACACATAATTTTATTTTATTTCTGTTAAAGCTTTATAGTAAAAATATGTTCCAAAAATGCTTTACGAAGATATCTTAGTGTGACATAGTAAAAGAATAAAGACAACAGGATGATTATACTTGGTTAAATTAGGAATGGTGCTGTAAATTTTTTTTTCTGTTTGTAGAATTAGCTTTGAGCTGAGAAACAAATATTATTCTTTGGCTAGAAGAAATAGACAAAAATGAGATATTTTTTTTTATCTATATTGAATTTTAAGCATGACGTCTGTTCAGGTATAAGTGTTGATATAGTGTGCAAATTTACGGAATATTTTTATGGTAGACTGCAACAAAATAATGAATGCGGTTTTTAATACACTGTGTTTTTGTTTTGTTTTTGGATTTATTTTTTTTCGGTTTATCTACCTTTTAAGGTTATCTAAAGCCGAAAGATATTTTAGTATTGTAAGAATATTTTGGAGATAATAATATTTTTCCGATAAGTCTTATTATTTAATCAATAGCTAGGAGAAAAAGGAGGTTCATTTATATCCTTTCAAAGGGTATTTGCACGTAAGGTAATATAATGAACCCTGCACTGGTTTTATGTTTATGCAATCCAATGTTTGCTGGATGTTAAGCGATTCTTGCCCTGTAGTCTTCGTTTTGGGTTGGGCTCTCGAAATTCACGTTATGCATTTCCAAAATACTGCATTAATACCTCGATTTCACGAATCTAAACGCAGTACTAGATTGACAGGCAGGCATCTTCAATTTACTGTTGAAATTGTAATGTAACTGTAAGCATTATTCTAACGCTTTCTTTTCTAACACTTCTTGAATTTGAAATACTGTCGTGTTCTTGCTTTCCTATTAAGTAGAACCTTCAAAAATTTAAACGCAACGTCAATTGTCATCTTCGGTTTCCTTGAAACCTAGTCCTCTTATTGTCCTCTGCTTGTATTGGATTCTATCATTCTCAGTAACCCCCTTGCCTCTTAGCGCCTTATCAAACTGTCACTATACTGTGATCCTTCAATGATTCTCTTCATTAAATGTTCTGAGTATGATGATGGACTACATCCGGCAGCGATACTTCTGATCGGGAGTTTGAAGATTTTGTGAAGCTTGAAATCACCTCATAATTGTTGTTGTTTACTAGGCAACCCTGACCCGGGGTGGTAGCATCAGTTAGGGTTCTAGTTATGAAAAAATAATAATCACCCCCCAGACAAAAAAAAAAAAATTGAAAGTATAAAAATATATTCTATAGTAAAATACTAGCAATACATTTTATAGTAAAATTACCAACATTACCTATTTATAGTAGTATTACCAACAATACATTTTATATCGAAATGACCAACGATATATATCCTTTGTAATTGAGGGCATAGAATTGTGTTCAAAATATTTATATTTCGGCATTAAGTGCCCATATCGGTTTTGATATGCCGCTACAGCAAATTAACCAACCAACGTTCGTAAAACTTAAAGAAAACAATAGGAAATTTTAATATCAAACGGACTGAAATGTAGATATAACACGCTTCCCTTTGTCTTTGGTACAGGTAATCTCACGGTAAATGCTCCGATGAGCTACTTCCGCTGGTTCCCAAAGTGCATGAATTTAAGCGTGCTACTAGGTTGGCACCTGAGTCCCGCCCTTTCACTCTCAAAACGGTTGAATGTAGCCGTCTCTTCTACTCCAATACCTTCATGTCTCGTACTTCCCGTCTGTGGAATTCCCTTCCTCTTACTTGCTTCCCTGATAGATAAATAATTATTCAAATGCAATGACAATCAACATCTTCAGATGCCTTGATCTAATCCCCCTTTCTTCTCTTCATCCTTTCCTCTATCTCGCCGCTTTATTCTTGCTCCCACTCTCTGTAAGCTTTGGCGTGCTACTTGCACTCTCGACTTGCTTGGGGTTAAATACATTAAAAAAAGACGCGGCATTCAAATTGATAATGAAACTCAGAATGAGTTTGATGATCGAGTTAAACTTAATTTGAATTTGTACCAAAAAAAAATAAAAAATGCAAAAATCCGATCCTAAAAATATTTCTGATATACTGATTCAAGATTATATAACAAAAAACAAAATTTCGTTTATTACTGAAGCATTTTATGATCACACATTGTGTATCCAGTTGAATATGATTAGCTAAATTGTTTTTTTTTTCTTTTTAAGATAGTTATAATGTTTCCTTTTATAAAACTCGATTCATCCTTAATTTTAAAGTCATTCACATTCAAAGCCTCAAGCAGATTTTATGTCGATATATCTCAGTCATACTTCCAAGTAAAATCATGGAAACTTTAACTGCAACTTAATTCGGAACATCTGTCATTTTGAATGTAATCATCGATAGTGATGTCTTGTATTCGGTAAATTCGAGATTTGATGTTCCAAGGAAAATTTGTTAATTTAGGCCAAGAGAGGTAACGATTTCGAACTAATCCAATCTAAGAAAAATTCCTTTTATAAAGCAGTAATTGAAACAGATCTCTGTCAGTTGCATTTATGGTTGCTAGTTGGCAATTCGAATTACGTCTCACTCACCTTTCTGAATAACCTTTCTAAATACGAGAATAATCCATTTTTTTAGTCATAGAAGCATACACGCGACCATCTGACCTACAAATGGCAAGTCTAAAAAAAGATGCTGAATGCAACGTTCTTCTTATATTAGGAAGATGGGGAGAATAAAAATGATTCAACCCCAAAGGAGTGGCATGGTGCATCTTAGTTTGGAAATGGTGTTACAAAAGAATGGAGACTACTGGTATAGTAATTCAATAGCGATCGGCCTGTAATGATGTGCCGGTCGAAAAAAAAGATAAGACTGAGAAGCAGAGAATAATTGATTTTCTACAGGAGAGGATAATCAGTTTGGAACTCTATCAAAGCTGAACCGTTAGGATTGAATAACTCCGACTCAGATTTAAACTGGTGAATCCATTTGATGAATTTACTGCTGACGCATATCTAAGCAAGAGATTTTTCTATTTGTAATCCATTTGGATGAGATTGTCAATGAAATGGAATTTGGGATTAATGAATGCGTTTCTATTTTGCGAGAGGATTTGATATAGTTGTTTTGCAATATTCAGTGGGGCCTGAATTTAATTCCAACAAACTCTTGGGTTTAGGATTCAATGAGGTACTCATTTTGAAAAAAAATATTTAAAAAAAAATGTGTTGCCGCTTAAATGAAATTTTAAAAAAAAGAGAGAGAGACATGCAAATTATTTAAACAGCAATGCACACCGTGTTAATCTCTATCAAAAAAATCTGTTCATATACGTCCCAATATTACGAAGTAGTGTTTGAATGTTTTAACATACTAACATTCATTCTAATACATACTTGGTGTAGGGATCCGTCCCTGCACTTGTAGTATCACGGCTACGACTAGCTTGGACTGGCTCCGGCCTGGGCTAGCTAGGACAAGCCAAGACCAGCTATGATTAGCTTAGACCAGCTCTGATCAACTTGGACAAGCTATGACTAAGCTAAGACAAGCTGACTAGCTTAGACAATCGTCCCGAGTGAAAACATTCGGGTCCCCACGTTAAAAACTGACCTTGTGTCACAAACTGACTCAGTGTGTATGTGGGGGTCAAGTAAATATCTACTAACATTCATTCTATACGTTTCTCAATAGCCACTCAAGAAATTACTGTTAAAATGCTTATGATGAGTGATGTGTACGATATATTTTTTTAAATCAATTCTCCCCAAGCAAGGCAAATATACCCCTAAGATACTGAGTGGAAGAGTGTATTAGAATACATTAGAAGGAACAAGGAACCCAATTCTAGAAAGGATAAAATGACTATTTCTGTTAAAAACATCCGGGAGATGTATGAACAGGGCGATAGGCGAGCCGATCTGCTTATGTCAACCAAAAAATAGAAAGTAAATGGTAAATGTAAAAGTAAATCTCATTGTTTTTGGTCCAATGAAAATAAAGTATATGGCAAGATGTAAACATTAAGAGAATGGGTCGGGTACATTAAGAAGATGTGAAGATTCTAGTGTTCTCGGAAGTATCCCCGTGTGTGATTTTTATGCACAGTAGCAATTCCTGGGATGACTCTTTTTGACAGGAAAGTTCTAACTGGATAATCGTTACGGGAGATAAAAGAATTATTCGGTCCTTGGAATTAGCATCGTGTCTCTTAGTCGTAGTGGTCTTAAGAACTGGAAATAAAGAATGGCGCTCATTTGCTATGGAAATATATAGCCTAATGTTCGTCCTATGGGCTTGCGAATTTCGCAAAATGTAGCAAAGTAGAGAATACGTATTCCTCCCCAAAGCTGCATAAACGATTTTGAACACTATCAAATAGTTGCTCCTGACAGAAGTTGCTGTGCACTTGTGTTTTGTGTTGAGAGCGTCATATCTCCAGGTGCGCAGTAGACTGTCCGGTGTTTCACCATCAATGAATAGATTGTCAGGAAATCTAAAAAAAAAACTCTGCCCATTAGCAAAATTATCTCCGGATTCCGAACAGTTATAACCCAATTTTTCACACCACTGCTTGATAAGATTTCCAAACACCTACAAATAAGTCCATACACGAGGACCGTCTATAAAGGCTAAATTATCTAGCCCTGAACTAATCAATCATAGTGAGATAAAAAAAAAAAAAAAACTGCGTTTCAAATCATTTTCGCAACCATCCCAATCATTAGTTGGTTGGTTTATTTTGTTTAAAGGCATATTACCTCCTCACTGTGTAATTTAATGCAGAAATCTAAACGTTTC
>CAHIKZ030004302.1:827500-830000 GCA_903632075.3 Acanthosepion pharaonis
AACGGTTAATATTAACATAATGTTCGACATCTGCGAAAGTCAGGTAAATTGAGTGATGGCTTTTCTATCAGATCTTTGCTTGGACATTGGCTGTATATCCGACCAGTTTAGAAGAAACATATCTCGCTAAATGTTTGTACACCCCTGTGCAAATTAATTGAGGCAATCAATTTAGTTTCCTTTATTTTACCATACAGTTAGTTGTAGACCCACTGGAGTTACAGGGTGCCATCGATTTATATTTTTTTCCTCAGATAAGGTCATTTGCAGTGGTGTGCAATCATTCTAATCTATTTTCGGGGTCTATAATGAAATTTGTTTGACCTTGAAAAATATTGCATCATCCGTGATGCATCAGCTTTTCATCACGTCCAGACACTATTGTCTCGACTGTCTATTAATTGTCCTCCGGGCATTATCTGCGATATACGTTACTCCAAGTAAATTGTAACACTGCACGAATACACTGACAAGCTTTAGCAGTGAATCAAATCACTTCGTGGAATGGAAATACTATCGATTGGTCATGTTTCATTGAAATAAACCTTCTAATTTAAATGTTCCTTTTCCGTCTAACAATCCTCAATTTGATCGATTCTACAAAGGAACGACTTCGATTTTGAATGGAAATAAGTCATTTTCTTTGTCTTTCAGGCATATACTGTTATGTCCAAATGAATGTTGGGGGTCTTTCTGAAAATACATAATTATTTTTATTATATTATTTCTTAAATAAATGAAAAACCATTAACACAAATTATGAGTATTCCGTTGGGAGGAACGGTGGAGGAAATCGGAGGAATTCGAAAAAAAAAATAATAACAGGAATTATTCGTTTTGCTTCAATTAATTTACCCAAAGCCAGTCGCCCTGAAATGGGCATCACTTCTGGCGAATAATTGAATAGATGTTCTGATTTTTCCGTCGCGAGCATTGCAGCAACAATCAAATTGTACAATTTGAATTCATTAAGATTCCTGACAAATTCATTAAGGTAATTAAACAGATTTTGAATCGTTATACACTAAGTCGTTTTCTTTGTCTTTCATTGTTGGGCTTGGAGATTTTAATACTCACAGCGCATATTGGTATCAAAGGGCGGCCAAAAGCAACATAAATATAATGGGGTTTGCAGAAGGGAACTGTGTTTGGAGATCTGCAAAAAACATAACATTTACTAAGAGTTACACAAGCCAAGAACTTGTGGAGAACCTTAAGAGACACGGCGCATCAGAAGAAGCCCAGCGTCTAAACCTTTTCTAATTCAGACCACACTCAATTAAGACAAGAATATCTGCTTTTAAGCTGCAAAACTGACTTTTACTGTGATTTTTAAAATATAAATCAAGAAAAATCCTCACAGTAGAATTCTTATTGTTCCTGATTGTACACTTATATCATCATCTTTTCATTTAACAAAGACATAAACACGCAAACTAACATGTACTATTTTTTAAGTGCTTCCCCGAAGCAAGGCGGGGAAGGACAAAGGGTTACAGAGTTGGAGCGAGCAAGAAAAGTGATAAGTAAAGGAAGGATGAAGGGAAATATGGGGAGATCAAGTCATCTAGAGACATCGATTGACATTACATTTAAATAGTTGGAGATTATAGCTATCAGGGAAACAGGAAAAGGGGAGGGAATTCCACAGGCGAGAAGTGCGAGACATTAAACTATTGGAGTAGAAGAGACGGATATATTTAACAGTTTCGACTGTGAAAGGGTGGGAACGAAATGCCAGTAAATCTGTTTTGATTTGCTGATTTCCGTGAATTGGCCACATCGAATGCAAATCTCAGATAATGTTTTCGCTCGAAAAACCGTACGTCAATAAAAATTGAATGCGCTATGTGATTATTAAGAAGCAGGGAAATGATTATGCATATGCTGTTATTAATCATTGTCCACCTTTAATTTCTTCAAATTATGCAGTCCTTATCTTCATGTTTAATTTTGAGGGCTTTATTAATCAACAATGCCTGCAATAAAGAAAAGACTCCAGCAAGATTTTAATTTTAACATGCGTTTGCTTTCCTTTGGGGGATTGTCACCGGCTAAATAATGGAGATCCTCCTCCGTTTTAAAATACGAAAAAAATATCCATCAAGAAATCATTCTCTATTTCACTCAAACACTCTTGTGAATGTAAATAAATGTTAAAAATAACGCATTAGATGGCGTTTCTAGGAAATTAGTTTCTATTACCTGTCAGCATCTGAAGACTACTCGTTAAGACGTTTGTCGTATCACGACAGGCTTCCTGAGCAGACGGTTTGCGAGTTCGATTTTCCCTGTGGCTTATGTTTTGTTTCTTATCATTAATGATTACAGACAGAAATTAAGTGCCAACACACAAAATTGCAAAAGCAACAAAAACATAACAAAATGATTTCGGTGACCGTCATAAATTTTCCTTCTCTATTTTATTTAAGAGTCATTATTTTTTAAGTGTGCTGTTGAAAAATGCCCCCCTTTCTTTTCAAAACACATTTCAATTCTC
>CAHIKZ030004302.1:832500-932500 GCA_903632075.3 Acanthosepion pharaonis
TATATATATATACATATATATAAATAATAAAATATACATATATATACAAAAATATATATAATATATATACAAAATAATAAACAATATATATACAAAATAAAAATAACAAATATAAAAATAAAATATATATACATATATATAAACATATAAAATAATATCTTATATATAAATATTACATCATACATATATATACATATTATAATTATATAATACAATATATATATATAATAAAAATTTCATATATAATAAATATATACATATATAAATAATAATTATATATACATTTTTATAATATATTACATATATTTTTTATTTTAAAACAATTTATGTTTAATTTTATAATTTACATTTTAATTTTTTTTCATTTTTTCTATTTCATTTTCTATTATTCATTGTATTAATTTTTTACCAAAATATCATTTTATTAAATAATCATTATTATTATTCATCATAATTTATACATATAATATTTCATATATTTTTAATATACTATATTTGTACTATTATAATTTTTAAAAATTTATCATTATTTACATTTTCATATTAATTTTTTTTACATTAAATTTTTATATAAATATACATAATATAATATATAAAAATAATACATAAATATATTTTACATATTAATAATATAAAATATATAACAAAAATTTAAATTTCATTATATAATAAATATTAAAAATATATATACATAAAAAATATACAAAAATATACATATAAAAATATACATTATATATACACATAATATATATATACATAATATATAAATATATATAAATAAAAATATATATACATAATATAAAATAATATAATTTAAAAAAATATATAAAATTTATAACAAAAAAAATATATACATATATATAATACATATAAAACATATATAAAACAAAAATATAATACATATATATATATATATAAATATATATAATATATATATAAATATATATATATAATATATATATAAAATATAATTATATATATAATAATAAAATATACAATATATATACATTATAAACATTAATAAACATATATAACAACATATATTACAAAAACATTAATACATATATTTATACATTATTTATAATTTCATATATTATAAAATATATAATAAAATATATAAATTTTACATATTAATTTTAATATATATATATAATAATAATAATATATAATATAATACATATATATATAAAATATACAAAAATATATATAAAACAAAAAATATATATATACATAATATATAAAATATAATATATATATATATATACATAATTTATATATACATACAATTTAAAAATAATAATATATATAAATACATATATATATTTTACATACAAAAACAAAAAAACATATATATATATAATACATACATATATATATAATACATAATATTATATATACATACATATATATAATATATATACATAATAAAACATAATAAATTTTATATTACATATTATATACATACATTTTAATTAACATATATATAATACATATTTTTAAAATTATAATAAATTTTTAATACATATTTATAATATATATACTTTTACAAAAATACAAAACATACATATAATAACACATATATATATATAATATATATATATATATGCACAAATATATAAATTTATGTATATATAAAATGCATATATAATAAAATGTATATATATTTCATATATATAACATATATATGTATATGTATACATATATATATATAATATATCATATATGTAATATGCATATGTTTAAAAATATTATTATATATTAAATATTATTTTAATATATATAAATAACATATAGATCATATGTATATATATATATAAAGTCAAATAGTTTTTATGAAAAAAGAAGAATGTATATATAAATAGAGAGAGAATGAAAAAGAGAGAGAAAGAAAAATATAGAGAAAGATGTGAAAATATATATATAGAATATAGAAATGTAAAAGATAAAGAAAGAAAATATATATATGTATATATATATATATACCATATAGAATTATTACAAATATATATAACACATATATATATATATTAATACATTATATACATATATATATATATATATAAAAAAATATATACATATATATAATACATATATATACATACATATATATATATACAATATATATATATATATATACATATATATATAATATATATATCAAAAATACATATAACATATATATATAAAATATATAAAATATATATAAAATATATAATATATTATAATAATATAATTTAAATAATATAATACAAAATATAATAATAATAATAAAATATATACATATATATATAAATATAAAATAATATAAAATATATTACATAATATAATATATAATACATATTTACATAAAATACATAATTATACATACAAAATTTTACATAAAACATATATATATATATAAAAATATATTAAATATATATACATACATATTAATACATAAAAATATATATAAAATATAATAAAACATATAAAATAATATAAAATATAATCTACATATATAAAAATATATATAATAATAATATAATACATATATAATAATAATAATATACATATATTATATAACATATATAAAATAATATATACATACATATATATGCATAAAAATATACATTTTATAATGAAAAATAAATATATAAAATACATATTATTTCATTTTAAATTTCATACATTTTTTTATATCATACATTAAAATTTTTTCATCATATTTTTTTCTCTTAATTTTCTAATTAAAATTCATTTTATATTACTAATTTCTTTTTTATTAAAATTTTTTCTTTCTTTATTTATATATTTTTTATTTCATTTTTATTTTCTATTTTTAATTTTTTTAAAAACTTTATCTTTTTCATTTTTTTTTTTAATTATTTTTATTTTTATATAATACATATAATAAAATATACATATATATATTTATATAATCATTAAAATCTTTATATAATATAATACATAATATATTATATTAATAATAATAATATACACTTTTATATATAATCATAATATAATTATAAAAATATATAATAAAAATATATTATACAATAATATACATAAAATATCAATAAAATATAAATACATATATATATATACAATATACAAATATATATAAATTAAATTTTTTAAAAATATATACAAATAATATAATACTTATATATAATCATAATAAAACATATATATATCATATACATAAAATATATACTATATATACATACAAATATAATAAAATAATACATACATATATATAATTAAAATACAAATAATAATATAATACATAAAACATATACATAAAATATATACATTAAAATACATTATATATACATATAAAATATCATATATATGCATGTATTTAAAAATACATGATCATTGTTATACAATTACATATATTATTAATTAAAAGTAAAAACATTATATTAAAATTTTTATTTACATTATAATCATATATATCATCTTATAAAAATATACATTAAAATATACAAAAATATATTCATACATATATTAAAATTCATACATATTTAAAAAATTTTATACATCATTAAACATAAATATACATTTATATATTATTATAATAATATACAAAAATATATATAATATACATATATATATATATACATATATATACATACATATATATACATACATATATACATATACATATATATACATATACATATATATATATATACATATATATACATACATATATACATACATATATACACATACATATATATATACATATATATACATGTATACATATATATGTTTACATATATACATATACATACATATACATATATACATATATACACATATACATGTATATACATATGTATATATACATATATATATATATATATATATATACATATATACATATATATATATATACATACATATATATATATATATATATATATACATATATATATATATATATATATATATACATACATATATATATATACATGCCATATATATATACATATATATATATATACATTTTACATATATATATATGGACATATATATATATATATCTGTTTTTACTTTCAGCTATATATATATTATCGAGATGGTTCAATGATATATTCATTTAAGTAGCAGTAATGTGTTCTATGTTTTCAGTGTTTCGTTATGTTTTAAACGACAGACAGATACAGTTACATTTGAGCTTTTATTTAATTTTTAAGAGTTGTTCTGGCTTTTTGTTTTCTTTTTCTCACAAAAAATTTAAAAAAACCAATTCTTTTTTAATTTATATACTTTTATTATAAATTTAAAATAAATTAAATTTCAATATTTTTATTAAATTTTAATTTAAATAATTAAATTTTATTTCCCCAATAATTACAATTTTCTTTCCCTAATTAATATTTTAAATTTTTCTTTTATTTTATAATTATTAATACAAACTAAAATTAACTTTAAAAATAAAAAAAAAATAATAATATCAAAATTATATACAAATATATAAAATATATAATAATTATTACATTTTAAAATTTTAAAACATATATATATATACATAATTAAAAATATATACATAATATAATATAAATATATAAAATAATATACATAAATATTAAAAATATAATTATATATATAATAAATACATATAAATAATGCATAATCCTTCCTTTAGCCATGTTTCGTTAAAAACGACAGACAGAGCCCAACTACAATTGAGCTTTTATTTAATTGAAGAAATTTGAAAAAACAAACAGCTTTCTTTTTATAGATTTAAAATTGTGTAAGAACGTCGAATTTCTGTTTTTCGAACATTAGCTATACTTTGCCATTATCAAGGATGGTTCAATATGGACCTTCATTATATATGTACATTCATATATATGTTCATATATATATACATATATATATATATATACAGTGCGTTCTGCTTTTCATCGAACGTGTCAATAAATTCTGTTTTCTTCAGACTTGGTGCTTCTTGCAGATTAAATTATACTTTCAGACAAGAGGATATGGTCAATAAAAAAGAAAGTTCTATATATTTTCTCAAAAAATGTAAAAAGGCACTGTTTCAAGTGTTCGGTCTGATTAAGCTATCACCTTATAAATCCTTAATATGGGTAAGAAAAATGTTCTTACTGAAAACGATCATGCTGAAATTACTGGCTTGCTTAGATGTCGTCTGTCAACGCTAGAAAGTTCAAAAAAGTTACATAAAGACTACCGTACGATCAAAGCATTCGTCTTAGGCAGTAAATCATGCAGAAAGACACCTAAACGATCGCGTTTGCGAAAGTTAACTGCCAGAGATCTTCGTAAAATTAAATATGAATTCTCAAAGGAACCGGCATGAAACTAGTAAAAAAATATTTGAAAGCGTTGGAGTGCCCAAAGTTGGTAAAACTACCCGTTGTGAGGTCCTCAAGACCCTTGCCAAAGTGAAGAATCTTATCAAGAGGCCTCCATTGAGCAAAGCAAACAAGATGAAATATATATATATATATATATATATATATATGCTGAGGGGTCCTCCACTTTTTACAGAAATGAACTCCCCCAGTATATACATATATTACTGCTACGTGAAGACTCGAAACAAAACAAGAGGAGGAGTGAAAGGTTGTAAGTAACCGGAAGAGTGAGAGTGATGGTAACAGACAGACAGAACGAATGTAGCGAGCAACAGTCACAGTGAGCGAGCACGTAGACTCAGTAAGAAGTCATACAGCGATACTTCAATACCAAAGACTGTATATATATATTGCTACTAACCCGCATTTCTGTAACTACTAACCTCCATTACCAGTTTGTATTATTACGTTAATAAATGTATTTTCCTATATTCCTTCTTGGCGTTTGTTATTTATTGGTACCGGATTTCCTCCCGGAATCCACAACAATATATATATATATATATATATATATATATAAATATCATAAAGAAAACAGCAACTTGCTTTCAGCGTGGTCCGGCGACACACATTGTTTGTGGGTGACTGTTCCAGAAGGTCTAAACTAGGAGACTAATAAAATCTGTGACAATCTTTTGCACCGATGCCATGTTATTAGTAGTTTTAAAATTTGTGGATAGCCTTGTACACGCCTTCATCTCTATAATCAAATCCTATGTGCTCATTTACTGTCATGACATTCGTCATGTATATATGTATTAAAAATGAATTTTCTCTGAGAATGAATTTCCTTTATTTCTAGTTGAGACGAAATTTTGTTTTTCATCTCTATATATTTAATGACTAAATTCTAATAGATAGCAGTTGCATTCATATTGGTATATTCTCAATATATGAATGAATAAAATTAAAGTATTTTATTCTTAGGGTCTACAAAGAGGTTTCATCGAATGTTCTTATTTTGAACAATGATGCATAATAAAACTGAGGTTTTGATATATCAGTTCATTTTCAAGCCATATATAAACGTAGGAATCTTTGTATCTGCATATGTCTCAATGCAATTCCAATCTGTGCCTTATTGAATTATGTTAGATTATTTGTGCGTTAGCTCTCCCAATAAGCACGATAGTCTTCTCACGTCTGATAGAAGGCGCGAAGAAAAATTTAGCAGAGCAGAGAGTAGAGAAGATAACAGATTATTTTGCGAAAGATAACAGAGAATAGAAATATTGAGAATAAAAATGGTGGTATAGACAGAAAAATATTAAAAGGAATATCTGTGGGAAAGATATTAATTAGAGAAGAAAGAGAAAAAGAGAGAGAATGAAGAGAGAGAGAGAGAGAGAAAGAGATGGAGAGAGAGAAAGAGAGAGATGATGCTGATAATGATAAAGACGTTGAATAAGACGAAGACGACGATTCCGGAAGGAAAACAAAATTATATACAGAAGAAACAGAAAGAGAAAATGATGGATGAATTAAAAAAAAGAGAAAGTTATTGAAGAAACAATATATAGCCAAAGAAACGTTAAAATGCACACAGAGGAAAGGATTCTCTTTCTATAAGGAATAGATAGGGGCACCTCAAGGTGGTGTAATGGTTAGCAAGTTTGTCTCGCTAGAACAATTACGACTGAGTAGTGAGTTCGATCCTTTCGACTTTGTGCCACATCTAAGCTACCTTGCAAAATAATTATAATAAATAGATAAAGAGAAGAAGAGAGTATGTTCATGAGAAAAATTGATGTTGTGGTAGAGAAAGGTTGATGCAGAATGAAAATGAATAATATTGTGACAAGAAAAATCGTGCGTTTAACCAGGAAAAATATAATGAATGAGGACAATAAGTTTGAGAATGATAGATAGATTGATATTAGCAAAAAGTAAAAGAAGGAAACTTGGCAATAAAACTTGAAATTTAGAAAGTAAATTAGTAGAGACTGACGAATAAGAAAAGACCGAGAATAAATAAGAAGAAAAAAATGAAATATAGAACAGTTGCAGAAAAGGAAGATAAAGAAAAATACAACATTGAAAATTAAGTGAAATATAGGTTTAACTGAAGGAATAGTATGCAGAATTTTAAAAAGATGTAGAAAAAAAGGAATATAATGATGAATAGGAAAAGAGAAAGAAAAGAGCTTTGGACTGAATTCATAAAACATAGTAGGTTGGAGAGTAAAAAACATGCTGATTTTAAAGGAAGGTGAAACATGAAAGGATACTTAGGATAAGGTAAAAAAATATATATCATGTAATAAGCAGAAATAATAATAATAATGAGAAGAAGAAGAAGAGGATGTAGGAGAATGTCGAAAATAAAGAATGAAGATGAAAGGGAAGAATTATTAGAAAGAAATATTAGATGAAAAAGTGGAAGAAGAAAAAGTATAATGTACAGGACGTAAATAAGCAAGATGGAAGAATAATACGGTCAAGAACAAGGTAGTAAATATCACTACAACTAATAATACTAATATTAATACTACTACAATTAATAATAATATTAATAAAAATAGAAGACAGGATGGAATAAGAAAGGGGATCGAAGTAATTGATAACAAAGAAGTGACAACGAAGAAATGGAAGTAGAAAAAAATAAAATGAAGAAATGTAAATATAATAATGATAATAATAATAATAATAATAATTAATAATAACCAGAAGAAGACGAAGTCGAAGAAGAAAAAGAGATAATGGAATAAGAAGAAAACAGACTAATAGAAGAAGAGGATGATGAGGAAAAAAAGAATAAAAAATAAAATGAATTTACTGAAAGAAAAATTAAGATGAAAGAAGAAAAGAAAAAAATAGGCGGAAAACGAAAAGTAGGTAAAAAACAAGAACAATAAAACAAGAAAAAGGTACTGAAGTTATAAGATCAAGAAGAAGCTAAAAAAAATATAATATACAAAAGAGAGTTCATAAATAAATCTGAGCAAAAAACAAAAAGAAGAAATTACCATATTGAAAATAATCCTAAAAAGGAAAGTAACTATATGAGAAGAAATGGTGAAGTTGTTAATTCCGCTAAAGAATAAGATTATCAAAAATATCTCTAAATCTCTTGCAATAAGAAAAACACAAGAAAGGAACGAAGAAGAAAAAGAAGAGGAAAAAGATTGATAAAAAATAAAGAAGCACGCACGAAATTATCGTTTGGGGATAAGAGAAAGGAACTGAAGAGTCACGCGATCATATGCAAGATGGAGGCATTAATGAGTTGCATGCACGCGCATGCGTCATTGTAAGAGCGAGCTTGAACATGTGTGTAGCAGAGATACTTCTTTTTTTTTATCATTGTTCACGAACGCCCATGTGCCTAAGGAATCTGTTATTATGTATGCAGAAGAAAGCATTCTTTCTTTGGTGGTCTGTCTCGAACTTGGTGGATGCTAGCACGAATCTAAATAAAAAAAAAATAATGAGACAGATATGGTAAAAAGAAAAATAGAAATAAAATGATAAGGAATAAGCCAGTAGGAAAGGGAGTATTATCGTCAAAATAATGACCATATAATAAAACAAGCACCTCTTTCATATATCTCGTTGTTTCCCAAAACAGAGATAAACACTAGGTTTTGTCAAGAAAGGCTTTCTTATTAAGCAAAACAAAAACAAGACTGCGATCAATTTTTTTTCTCCCGAACGACAAGTCGAATATACAGCATAATATAATGCTGCTAAATAAATTCTGGGTTTGTATGAAGTATGGATATTTATATTAATTTTTGAAAGTCAGCAATATATATCATTTCTGCAAGAGAGAATCAGTTCTGTATTTTGGTTATTAATAATAACAAATATTAAGTATTTTTATTGTGTAATTTTCGATTAGAAATATTAATACTCCGTCTAAAAGAAAGTTAACTTTTTTAAACGAATAAATAGAGGTTACTCATTTATAGGACGCACTGGGAATATTACACGAATTTACATGCGCTTCTGAGACCAGAGAAAATATTTCGCAGAAATAGAACAGCGACATATATCTTCAAAATCTCAACAAGATTTCAGAGAAAAATTGGGATGAACAAGTACACATTCCAAAAGCTGAGCAGAGAATTGCGAGACAGTAGGATATCTTTGATAACAAAGAAAAGAATCTGTCTATATTTCTGAGATGAGGTATTATGTACATTATTTACATTATTGTCCTCATTTTTTTGGTCATAACTATCACAACGTTTCGGCCTTCTTCAGGTGGTTGGAATGAGCTCTGGTAAAAACATGCAATGATAACAGCAAAATTGCAATATGAGCACTGGTAAAAATGGTTGCTGAAGACATTAGGTTTATAATACCCAGAAATTCATACCCAGATGTCCTCAAGGACACATGGCACAGTGGATAAAGGCGTTGGTTAGATCCAGTGAAAGGAGAACTTTCAGAGGGAAATTAACAGGAGATAACTGATAACTGACATCCATCAAACATGGCACGTGGAACTAGAACAGTCTACCCCAGTGAGCGAAATAAAGGGTTCAGTTCGACATTCCAACCACCACGGCCGAAACGTGATAGATATGGCAAAAAAATGAGGACAATAGTCAGAATAATGTAAATAAGGGAAAGAATACTGAGCTGTTACGTGACATTTGTTCTTTACGCCAACGAATGTTGGACGGTTTCCTCAAGAGATTCGAGGCGACTGAGATGTGGTTCTACAGATGGATGCTAAGGATATCATGAACCGAGCATGTGAGCAATGATGAGGTCTTAGGTTACAAATAAGAAGACTTATACTTAACACCATCTGAAGTTTCTGGGACACATAATGAGGAAAGAGGGCCTGGAAAACCTGATACTCACAGGTCAAATAGAGGGAAAGAGAGATAAGGGAATACGTGGCGAACTTGAGCAGATGAATGAGAGAACGTTGTCTAGGGGAGGAAGCTGAGCTGAGAGCTGCAAGGGATAGAGGGAGGTGGATCAAATTTGTAGCGCTAAAGAACGTTGCTAACAGTATCATGTGTGGAACTGATGATCATTAGGTGTAAATGGAGGAGAAAAGGGACAATTGAATTAGAATCATTAAGAGACAGTGGAAATATGTCGGGGGCAGAATGAGGAAAAAGAGCTTAGAGTATTTAATACTTAAAGATTATAAAGGAAGATAGAGACAATAACTAAGTAACCTATCTAAATGAATAGCTGAACGCAGACTGGGAGAAAAGGTAAGGGGATAACAAATTGCGAACATTAGAGAGATGCGGGGAAACAAGTTCACCCAGTCACGAAAGGACAGGGAAATTAAAGAAAAATAATTTTAAAAAGAAAAAAAAAAAAAAAAAAAAAAAACAGGCGATTAAAATGTCTACTAAAATATCACTCTAATAATGAATCTGACATATTAAAAGATAAACATTTGGTTAAAGAGGATCATTTACTGTTACAAAACACGATGTCACACACCCGACAATGATTCAGGTAACTATATTTAAAGTGAAGTTTCTTAATGTTTACCTGATATTCAGTGTTTAGTATTCTTCTTTTTGGTTACTGTATCCTAAAACATAACCTATTAACTTAATTTTAAGTGTTCATTTTATTAAAGATTCCAAAATGCGAAAAAATATGGCAGGGCATGACGAATAGCGACAAACTATAAGACAAAAAAAAATACAATTATTCTAGTTTATATGAAATTATTCCAAAAAATCTCAGAAACAGTTTTAAAATAATTAAATATTTCTTGCCGATCTATACGAAAAAAGTTTTAAATTATAGAAATATATAAATATCTGAGGAAGTAAATTGTTCGTCAAAATGAGGGCCTGCTGAAAATTTTTCTGTCCTGTAAGAGTCATGAAATCAGTATGTTGACTAAAAACCCTATTTTTGGAAAGTGGTGAAAGCAGAGCCTTTTTGCAGCATTTATATATATATATATATATATATATATATATATATATATATATATATATATAATAAAACAGATCATTTTAATATTCCATGTAATAAATTATTTCACCACAGCCCTTTTAAAGGACTGCGGATCATCAGACCTTACTTCCAAACAAAAAATGTAAAGAAAATTTACACATTTTTCACATATCAAACATATGTAAGTTAACGAAGTGAGGAAGTGAGGGGGGAGAGAGAAGACATGAGTGAGTTTAGCAGATATTGACACATTTAAACGGTTAAATTAACTGAAGTTATATATTGATATCGAACGGGTAAAGAAAAAACCCATAGAGAGAAAAAGTTAACCATTTAAATGTGTCAATATCTGCTAACTAACTCATGTCTTCTCTTTCCCCCCTCACTTCCTCACTTCGTTAATTTACATACGTTTAATACGGCCCGTCAAAAATGTGTAAATTTTCTTTGCATTTTTTGTTTGGACAGTCCTTTAAAAGGGCTGTGGCGAAATAATTTATAACATGGAAACTTAAAGTGGTCTGTTTTTATTTAAATTATTTGCTCTGGATTTTATCCCCCTTAGGTTTACAATACGGATTACCTAGTTTTTCAAAAACTATATATATATATATATATATATATATATATATATATATATATATATATGTGTGTGTGTGTGTGTGTGTGTGTGTGTGTGTGTGTGTGTGTGTGTAAAATATATAGAAAATAGGAAAGAACTCGTTAGGTAAATAATACAAAGTTCTTCAGTATTTTTGTTATTATTTTTAAAAAATAGTGCTCGATACAAAAGTAGAGCATAAATATAATTATTTATTTAAAAAATATGACTCCAACACTACATAAGAGTTCTCATGTTTCAAAACAAAGAGAAAACTTCAATATAATTATTTGAATTAAACTGAATTAAAGTACCAAGCTCTGTTTCATCTTCGCTTGAATATATATATATATATATATATATATATATATATATATATATAATATATATATATTATAAAACGAAATTTTACAAAACAAAATATCAGATGTGTTTGCTGCTCATCGTTACGAGACTGACCAAATATTCTGACATAAAAATGCTACTCTAATCAAGGGAGAAACAGTTAACTACGTGGAAAATGTTTAAAATACAGTGATCGCAAGAAAATCCATAGTAAATCTGCGCCCTTGCAAAACTATTCCTGGTAAATTTTCTATCATCACATGTTCCTTGATCCGCTGGACCTCATACGTCGAATTCGACGGGGAGAGTTTATATATATATATATATATATATATATATATGTGTGTGTGTGTGTGTGTGTGTATATATATATATATATATATATATATATATATATATATATGTGTGTGTGTATATATATATATATATATATATATATATATATATATATAGACACACACATTGTATCCTGATATTAAATACTTTAACGCATAAATACAGCATACATGAAAAACAGATTTAATTTTTTATATATATATATATATATATATATATATATATATATATATATGTGTGTGTTTGTGTGTGTGCGTATATATATATATATATATATATATATATATATATATATATATATATTTATATATATATACAACATTCGTTGCTATACCTCAAGGACACATGGCATAGTGGATAAATATTTTAGACGCATATAAAGAGGTGAGTTCAAGAGAGTGGAGAGAGAGAGAGAGATACTGACATCCATCATTCTTTTTCATGATCGAAATAAAGGGTTATATTCATAGTGTTCTGCATTCACATACACCGGTGAACCTGTAAATTCAGCATGAATCATATTCTTGATTAAAATTCCATACATGAAAAAAACAGATTTAATTTTATTAAAATGTTCTGTATAATTTTCTCCAAAGAGAACACAGATACTTCCTTTTTTCATTGTGCGTTTTTCTATAAATATTCGTAATTGTCCTGATGAACATTTCTCTTTTGGACATCGACTTAAGGCTTTTATTGATTTTCAGTCAACTTTGATCCTCAAAAAATTAAATGCTCCGTCAAATCGTAATTTCTTTATTTTTCATTCTTTTTCTTTTAGTATTCACTCGTATTAAGAAATTTGTCTCACTTTTGACACACAATATTACCTTGCAGTTTTTCGCGGTTGTTTGGTCTTCCTTTCTCTCTCTCTCTCTCTCTCTCTATATATATATATATATATATATATATATATATATATATCGTGGTAGAGAAACAGATTTGTACACATACGAATTTTTAACTTGTATTTCCAATTAATGAATAAAAATACTTTTCATAGGATTAACTGTAAACAGATGCATAACAACTAAATATGCATAGTAAACACAAAAAATGGATTTAGTAGAAAAAATACCATTTATCCATTTTAAAGTGAAAAAATATTGTACAATGCAAATTTCATATCTTAACTCTTTTAAATTGCTTTAATACCCTAGATTATTTTAGTGCAAGATTCTAGAATGTTCCGATAATGCTATCAGTTGTCATTTTTAGCCTAAAAATACAAACAGAAAATTCTGTAATCGATTTTCGTGCAGGAAACTTATCATGGCAAGAATTAAAGAATTGATAAATTCGAAAAAAGAACTGATTGCTAAGCTCTGGAAAGTAGATAAAATTTACAGAAAAATCTCAGACAACGTGAATATTCCATTGACTGCCATTATTTCATTTATTGCAATGTATAAAAACACAAAACTGTTGAAAATCAAATAATAACAGTTGATTTACCAAAGATTTATCCAAGATCTTTGTGGAAATTAATGCGTCAACTTAAACAAAATCGAATGTTTACTCATCAAGAGTTGCAGAATGATTTGCTTTCATTAGGAAACGCCCCATAAGAAATGAAATTCATAGGAACAATCTAAATCATGCTCCCCTTGGAAAACTCCACTGCTATTAAAAAAAAAAATAGAAACACAGAGATGTCATCTTGAAATTCATCGCATGATGATGAGATTAATGAAAAGTCGTATTGGCAATGAATACTGATGACAGACGAAACCAAATTTGAGTTGTTTTGACGTAATTCTAGAAAACATGTATGGACGGAATTTGGTGATGCCTTCAAACAAAACGATACAGTTCCAAAAGTGAAATTTGGTGGTGAGCGCTTCATTGCTTTGGGATGGTTTTCTGACAAAAGGTACTGGCAACATAGAAGTAATTGCTGATAGAATGCATGCCGCAACATATCAAATTAGTTTGGTAACAAATTTAATGATTTCAATAGTGAAACCAAGAATATAGCCAAAATTTCTTGATAGGACTTCTTCAAGTAACAAGTATTCATAATTGATAACCAACCTCACAAATTATTCTTCTAAAATGCAAAAATCGAATGCATGCATATACAGTAAAATGCTCTAGAAATTAATCTTGAAATTAATCAACATCATGTGACAGCAGAATCCATAGAATTTTTTATTAATAAAAAATCGATATTTGTGAATTTTACCTGTCCTCACCAAGAATCTGCTAATAGCTACTGTAAAACTAACTACAAATTTCTGTCCAATTAGCGACCACGAAATAAATATCATGAAGCAGTGACAAAAACCTATACTATTCATAATGGTTACTTGTGAACCAAAAGAAGTAAAGCAGAGTTTAATGTTGCAATGGGAACATGTCATTCAGCAAAGGCATGCGAATTCTTTGAAATAATATTATTGTGCAGGCTTATATTTACTTACGACATTAAGGACACCGGGTTCAGTAGAGGTGACGGTGTAATTCTACTCCGTAAAACAAGTCCATGAAATATAGACTGATTAAGAAAGGAACTGAATTTTTAAAAAAAAATCACGAATTAAATATTATCACTACCGCCATTGCTAAAATGATTAACTATCTCGAAGTGTCGTTAGACTTGAATTATCGTTATTATAAACCATATACCTAAGAACTATATAAACACAGATACGTCAGTAAAGAATCAAAGCACTAAAATTCTCGATTATTTTCATAAATCAGTTAGATCCTAAGGTGTGGCACCTTCGGAAAGTACTTGAAAATCATACCTCGGGTTGACCCAAGCCTTGCGAGTGAAACAGAGTAGAGAGAAGACTTGGTGGACTGTCGATATCTCTACTAGCACGAAGTCAAAAGTCACCGTGACCGAGGTTTTGAGTGTGATGGTCTTGGTCAGATAATTGATCACTCTAGATAACGCGCTCTATAGCAGAAGCTATATCTCAGGTCTGCTCAGCATAGTTGCAGTGTAAACTACAGCTGGTCTCTGTGGGTGTTGAATAAACGAAAATGTCTGAATTAAGGATTGGCCTGCAACCCTATTTGACGGGTATCCTAGTACACGTATGTCCAATGACACAGACCCCCCATATATATATATATATATATATATATATATATATATATATATATATATATATATATATTATATATATATATATATATATATATATATATATATATATATATTATAGTAGAAAATAAACAAGTAAATTCCTTTGATAATATAAATGAATTTATATTAACAGCTCAAATAAAATTAAATGTATTTCTCTTACGCATTTTAAATGCCAAAAATATTTTTTATTAATTAAACAAACAAAAATGTATTTTCCGACATTTTAAACAAAAAACTTTTATTAATTAAACAAACGATACTACAACTCCTGCATATATATATATATATATATATATATATATATATAAAAGCCAATAGGAAAAAATGTAATATTAGACAAGGGCTTTTTCAAGGCAAAAGCGAAATGAATTTATTAAAACAAAGTAACTAATAATAACAAAATAAAATGTCCTTAGTAACTCTTTTGTTTTTATTAGTTACTTTGTTTTAATAAATTCATTTCGTTTTTGCCTCGAAAAATTCACATTGGACGAACCCGTCGACTATTATTTCAGTTTTCTTACTGTCTTTTAAATTTATAAATATTTTCTTTTTCTACAGGTTAACTCCGAGAAATTTTTCCGATATATATATATATATATATATATATATATATATATACTCAGACTAATATATACGTATATTCAGACTAATACAAAGTGAGTCGTAATTATATAAGAAAGAAAATTCCAGAATGACATGCCTCAAACTTAACAAGACCGGACATTTTACCATCCTTTATATTATCTCAAATGTCTCTCAGCAGTATGCACTGAAACGTCAAAGCAATATATATCGATGGTCGATGCTATCATCACGTCTGGTGGTTATTACAAAATTTGCTTTTCCACTTTCCTATATGGGTATACATGTAGGGGAATATAGATATGTCTGTGTCCAGAAGGAATAATATACTCTATGTTTTTTGTTTTTCTTTTTTTTTCTTTTGGTTTTCATATTTTAGTTGATTCTTTAACAGGTATGCACTTTTTATATGAGTATCTTGAGTATAAAAGTTCTTGCATACATATATGGGCTCTTTACGCCCGTTTTCAGACTATGGAAACCGGGTTCGAAATCTCGACATGGTGCATTTTTCAGGAATGGGATTTATTGATGTTATCATTCTGGAGAGGCGATCTCAGCGTGTCACACCTTTCGAAAGATCTTGAAACTTTTTGTGACTGAAATTGGGTCGACGTAATTAGTCATCGGCGGTTGTCCCAGCACCAAGGCGCAAAATCATTGTAAACGAGTGTTTAAGCGCGTTGGCTTTGTTCAAATTGCTTATCATGCCAAATGATGGGTCTATGTTCCCCTCAACATCGATTTGAACCCCAGGTCTTCTCTGTGGTTTATACAGGCGTCTGCGACAGGGATTTGCTAACCACCCTTTCAGACTCTGCAACGAATGGACAGCCATTATACTGGAGACATAAAAATTATTCCGTGATATCTTTTTAATACTCTCTTTTCATTTCTATAGTTTTTAGCGAACACAGCTCTTATTTCGCCTTCTTTCATTAGAATGTAATATATATGAGACACTAACACTAGTGTCGAATATGTTCCGTAACAAATCCTGTTGATTAAATTGAGCTTTATTTTTAGGTTTTCGCATCTATAATTTTTTTAAGATACAATCAATATTTCCTTAGTCAATTTCACAGTCTCTTCTTTATTAGTATCGCTGTCATATTTACGGCGTCTGTTTAACAAAAACATCGCATAACATGAGCTAACTTACCGACTCAACTTGCAGACTGGATTATAAGAATAATATCAAAAAACAATTTGTCATTTGAAGACTGAACTGTACTGACCCAAAGCGAGAGAAAACAAAAGTAAATGATTTTAATATTGATAAATAATATAATATTTATTTTCTATTTTTCGAATACGTTTCGAAATTGTTTCGCAAAATGAGCTTTTCCTTTAGAGTCTTAATGTAATATGTAAATTTAGGCGTAAGTGAAGCATGGCTCAAAGCAAACGATATATGAATACCAGATTTTATTTGAAGAACTTCCCCGTGGATTTGAAAAAAGCTGAGAAATCAAATATTCAAACATTGCCATTTTTTAATTCTTCCAAGCAGCTCAAATTAGTCTGATATTTCGCGCCGTTTTCTCCTCTGAGATTTTAGATTACAAAAAAGAAAAACAGAAAAAAAATACAATCATAACACAAGATGAAGTTGGATTGTGCAGTGTGAGTCTCATGTCTCATTGTTAATTGATCAATATAAAATAATAGATTATGCGTTGAAAGACCAAATACATTAGTTTAAAAATTACAATATATATATATATATATATATATATATATATATATATATATATATATTATGTAAATAAAAGCATTTAAAAAATATCTCTATGCACTGACAATGTTTTGTTCACCAAACAATAGTAGTCGCGTGCCGTAAAGGTTAGCAGCATGAGAAATAGAATTGGTGGACACAGTTCAACATTTGATTTAGGTTGATTTTGTTTAATTTTTACGGAAAACGTTGAGAAAGACATTAGTCTAAATATTCTGCGCTAGCTTCCATTGTCATATAAGATATTAGGTCAGTGTTTCGAAGGCATGATTCTAGAAAGACTAAATGACGAATGGACAATGTATCGAACGGAAAAAATTTAGAATTGACAAAATGTCGGACGGGAAAGGGTCAAACTGACTAAATTTCGAATGAACATAATGTCGAAAAGGCAATGTTTCAAAAGGACAATGTTGAAGAAAGTAAAAACAAACATATCGTCATGAATTTAAAAACTGTAAAAAAAAATAACCAGTTAAGCTATTCTGTATTTTCTATCGACTAGCTTTTTCATCATTTAATATATAATAGCTTTAAAAATTATTAAGCCTCCGTAAGCATCGTTTAGCGGTTCGATCTGGAGCGTGGTTGTTTAGTACGGTCTACTTTTAACCATATTGAATTAAGAGTTTACTCATATATTCATTAAAATAGGCGCCTACTTCCCAATTCAGTTTATTTAGTAACTTCAGTCATTCATTCAAGTTTTGTTCCTCAAACTGATGTTTATGATGCTTTCAATAAATTAATGGAGTCTTTTATATTATTTTAAAATTTAAAAGATAATATAAAAGTATTCTATTGCAGGCATATTTCTAACATTTCATCATTTAATCAGTTGGTCTCTTTTTTCCGTTCGACATTTTGTCATTTTGTCTGACACTGGCCTTCGAGTCTGTCTGCGTAACTCATATAACTAGGTAAATTGTCCTCTTGACAATTATATATATTGACTGAAAATGGAAATATGAAAAAGGAAGCACAGCCATATTTCTGTCCGACCAGTAGCAATCGAACGATGTTACATAAGTCAATGTCCTCTCAGTGATTCGAACATTTATTACGACTCAAAATTCCCCCAGACGTCTCGGAACTAGTATATACTGTCCATCGCTAAAGAAGCAAAGATATTGTCGATTTCTTGTACCATTTCGGTAAGTATTTGCCATATCTTGCCTAGAGCAACTCATTTCTCACCTTCCGGCTTTGAGAGACTTCAAAGCCTTTAAGTAGCTCTGTGATTGGTTATTTATTTTCCACACTACACCACCTCTCATATTTAAATCATCACACGACTAAGGGCGTATGGCTACATCACATTGAAACCCCGGTTCTCGTACGATCAGCAAAGTTAAACAGTGTCCAGCCTGACCAGTAACTAAATCAGAGCCCTCTTAAGAATACCAGGCGCTGTAAGCATAGGTGTGCGGCTGGTCTAATGGATAATGGCTCGGAGTTGTTAATCAGACAGCCGAGGTTCAAAACCAGATGGGTTTGTTGTATTCCTTTACACGCAAATACTTTTGAGAAACGTATAAATTCACCTCTTATCCACCACAGCTATGGGATAATTTGTAAGACTAGTGTCACTAAATCATTATTATCTAAAAAAAAATTACACTCTAAATATATTTACTAGCTTTAAATTACCTGGTTGATAAGCCGTAGAAAACCTCAATCAATCAATCAGCCCGAATCGGCAAGTTATGTGCCGTAAGTTATACACGCATAGGCGATCATGAATAATTTGACATTTTTCCCCACTGGTAGACCAGTTGCCAACCAAGGCCCCCGTCTGTCCTGCTACTTATCTATAGCTGGGAGGAGAATAAGAGGATTTATACCTTTCCCAAGGGTATTAGCATTTAAGTGAATGTAATAGATTCGACTGGAATTCGAACTCGGCACTCCGATTCCTCAATCCAAGCCGCTATCCATTTTACACCACGGTGCCTCCTTGGCTAAATTATCGCTATTTCCATTGCAAATATTTCGACAATCAACATTATTTCCAACAGTTTAGACCATTAGAGCTAAGATCTACCGTTCCATCTATACTATCGTTCGCTTCGTATTCAATAAAGAAGTTGCAGTTAGACAGTTTATTCCAAAGAAAGCAATAGAACAAAAAAAAATGTTTCCCGGATAAATACTCGTTTAACTTCTTCAATTCTTGCGACAAGCGTTATATACTTTCAACAATATCATTCAGTAGACTTCTATATTGAGTGTCTCTTGGGACTTGTTTTTGAGGAACAAAAGAAGTAGTTCCATATTTTTGCTTACGTATTATGCTGCATAGATTTCAGCATTTAACAAATTACGTATAACACTTCGATAAATCAAAGCAAAAATTGAAAACGAGTCTCAATTGACATCAATAAAATTTACATTTATATTGAATGGGTATTTTAATAAAATTACTGCACACACACGCAGGTGCTGATCCTGCACACACATAGACAATCATTCACACACACACACACACACACACACACACATATATATATATATATATATATATATATATATATATATATATATATATAATTTTATGTTTGTTTGTTAAGCGTTTATCGACCTGGCGCCAGTCTTCTTGCTGGCAGTAAATCCTTAATGGTTTGAAGTCTATTTACAAAGCTAATAGGGGAGGAGCTGTCCTGAAATTGAAGTCAAACACGTGGTCAGCGTATGGACGTGTTTTTTTTTCCCCCGTGGGTTGATCGCAAGGCTAGCCATTAAAAAAATAGCAAACAATTTATGTAACTTAGCAAACACTACTAAACGAGTACCGGCATTTGATGTACGTTCAAATATTTGATCACCTGTGGCAGTTTTGTTTTGAGGCATTGCCGTAGAGCAACTGCATGGTAGTTCTGCGAGATACACATAAGCAAAAAAAAAATACATTTAAAAATTTTCTCACTTGATAATAACAGATTGTGCCCAAAAGAAATTTCCGTTGTATGGACTTTTAATAGAACGGGAATCACACTTTTTCGAATAAATTTGTTGTAATATGAGCGTCGGGAAACAGATCCGGGCTTATGCCGATTGGACCAGTCCTTTCCGACTGGGTACCGTGCCTCGGAGGGTCTTCGCGTTTAAACGGGCCCGCACAAGTGTATGCTGCTCTCGGTTGTTGGCATAAACTCTGCGCGCCACAATTAATCTCACCCCACACACGTAAGTTTGACCTGAATGGAATAGAAGATCATTTTATTAAATGTTACTTTTCGCAACGAAAATTGTGTATTCAGGGAAAAGACAGGTTTGCATCTTTTCTGTTCCAAGGCATAATGATTGTTCCTCGGCAGGAAAAATATGTTTGAATGGATCATATGTGAGTAAAGGAAGCCCAAAACCAACTCTGGCTAGAATTGATCTTACAAAACATGACATCGCAAAACATTACTTGTTATGATATCAAAAGCGTAACACAAGGAGCACTGAAATATTATAGCGAGTTTTAAGCCTAGCTTAGTTGTATCATAAGGCCGAAATATTGGGTTCCCAGTGAGGATCGAGCTCACTACTTGGAATTGTTCTAGTGAGGCAATCTTGCGAACAATTGCACCACGCCCATGCTAGCAACGTTGAAGTGCCCTGCTTTTCTAAGCTTATTGTTATGGGGTCCTCCCCTTTTTCATAAGTGGACTCTACCAGTGTACCTGGACTGCTGCCGTTAAATACCCAGAGAGAGAGAGAGAGAGAGAGAGAAAAAAGAAAAAAAAAAAAATATCTTTCCTCACTGCAAACTGCTCGGATATACTGGATCTCTGTGAGACAAACCTTGTCTCGTCTATCCCCTCTTCTGATCTCTCGATCCCCGGCTACCTTTCTCTCCTGAGAAAAGACTCTCTAACCCACATGCACGGTCTTGGTGTCTATGTCAAGGAACATCTCCCTCTGGCCAGAGAGTTCTCTCTCGAATCGCCAGACCAGTCCTACATGTGTCTCCCACTATCTCTCCTCAATGCGGTAAGCTATCTCTTCTTCCTTTACCGCTCTCCATCCTCTCAAGACTGTGCGACTGGGATGGAGTCTTTACGCTCACCGTCCAAGAATGTGCTTCTGAGGTCTCATCCTGGGTTTAAGCTGGAATCGACGCTTTCATCCCATCAAGAAAATATAGGGTCAAGTCGCGATCCTCCCCCTGGTTCTCTGCTGCTTGCTCAGCCGCCATCGCCCATAGGAACCACTACTTCCATCTATACCGTCGCGACATGTCTGACTGCAATAGACCTCTCTTTGCCTCCGCCCGTAACGAGTGTAAGCGTATCCCCAACGATGCCAAGTCACTATTTGCGGCTCGGATGAAGGAACCTATTGCATCTCGAAAATTTGGCTCCAAAGATTATTGGCGTCTTTGCAAGAGCGTATTGAACACCCTCTATACCTCCATTATTCAACCAGTTTGAAGTCTTGACCTCCTCTACCGACAAGGATGAATGCTTTGCTCGGAAATTTTCATTCAACTCGACGCTCGACTCTTCGGGTGTACCCATAGACGACTTCCCTCTTAGAACTGAGGCCCTATTGAATGGGTTAAACATAACCCCAGCTTTGGTATTGGGCGTTATCTTAGACCCCAACAAGGCTAGTGGTGGAGACGGGATACCAGCCATTGTCTTAAAGAAATGCGCGCCTGAACTGGCGCCCGCCCTTTCTAAACTATAAAACTACTTCCTCAAGGAATCTTGTTTTCCTGACTGTTGGAAGTCCTCTTCGATTGTTCCTGTCTTCAAGAACTCCGACGAACCCTCTGACCTTTCCAACTACCGTCCTATCAGTCTCCTTCCCCTCTTCGGCAAAGCCGTCGAAGCCCAAATCAATACCGAGGTGGTTAACCACCTCACATCTCATAACCTGCTTTCAGACAAGCAATATGGTTTCCGCTTTGCCCAATCTACAGCTGATGTGCTTACGGCCATCACTGAAACTGTCTACCGAGCTCTTCAAAATAACAAACTCACCTGGCCGTGCATCTCGAAAAGGACCTCTAATCAGTTGTGAACTGGGGCAAGAATTGGGTGGTCAAATTCAACGCTTCGAAGACAAAACTGCTCTCTATTAATCACCTTCCCTGCCCTCCATTAGAATGTCTGACGCTCAACTTCTCGAGAGCAACTCTCTGCGGCTGCTCGGTCTCACGTTGACTGTTGACCTGAGATGGAATAAATAAAATGAGTCAATTGCTTTGTCCACCGCAAGGAAAGTTGGCTCCATGAGCCGCGCCAGGAAATTTTTCTCCCCGGAATCGATCCTCCAGATCTACAAATCAACAATTCGCCCTTGCATGCAGTATTGCTGCTATATATGGTCTAGTGCCCCTTCTGTTTTGCCTCAGGGGGTTCTCGGATATTCAATGTAGTTGGCCCTGCTCTGGCATCTCGTCTACAGTCCTTTTCACAGACGCGCCGTCGCCTCCTTCTGTCTGTTCTACAAATATTTTCATGGCAATTGCTCCGAAGGGCTGCATTCGCTGGTTCCCAGACGTCATGAGTTCCAGCGCCTTACGAGGCTGGCATCTCGCTCTCACCCCTTCACTGTCGAAACTCCTAAATGTAGCCGTCTCTTCTACTCCAATAGCTTCATGCCTCACACCTCTCGCCTGTGGAACTCCCTTCTTTATTCCTGTTTCCCTGAGAGCTATAATCTCCAACTATTCAAATGTAATGCCAATCGACATCTCCAGTTGCCTTGATCTATCCACTACCCTCCTCCTCATCCTTTCTTCTATCTACTCTTGCTCTAAATTTTCTGTAACCCCTTGCGTCCTAGTGGCTTCCCACCTTGCTTAGGGTGAAATTGCTTAATATATATATATATCTGTGTGTGTTTGTCTGTTTGTGTGTGAGTGAAATATCCCATTCAGGCTGCTTGGATCCAGACCAGCATTTACTACCAAGTTTCCTTTCTATTGAATCATGTTTTATACAGAGTCATTTTGTTTGGTCCCGTATTGAAACCAAATATTTGTATGTAGGACAAATCTTGTCAAACATTAGCAAATACATGGTCTACCTGCTGCATCGTGGTTTTTCTTTAACACACAATCCTTTCTTCGAACTCCTCCAGTCAAGTTTATTTTGTGGTTTATATTTCTTCACCATCCTTTTCCTGGAAGACATTCAAAAGTTTAAATGTTTCCTGGAAGAATACATAAAATCAAAACCGGAATGTTTTAATTTCAGACGATAAGGATAAAGATGAACATTACCGATTCCATACAGGAAACATTCAACATTCATTAACCTAGCAGATAGCGTTTATGTCGGTTGAATTTTATTTTTATTTATTTTTTTAAAGCATTTCACCTCAATCATGGCGGGATGCCACTGGTATGAAGGGGGTTACAGAGTAGGAGCTAGAGTAAAGAGGTGTGATAGAGGAAAAGATGAAGAGATGAGCAGGGAATAGTTCAGGGTATCTGGAGATGTCGATTGTCTTTACATTTGAATAGTTAGAGATTATAGCTATCAGGGAAACAAGTAATAGGAAGAGATTTCCGCAGACAAGAGGTGCGAGACATGAATCTATAGTAGAAGAGACGGCCACATTTAACTGTTTCGACAGTGAAAGGTTAGGACTGTGATGCCAGCCTAGTAGCACGCTTAAATTCATGCAATCTGGGAACTAGCGAAAGTAGCTCGTCGGAGCAGTTACTGTGAAAGTATTTCTAGAAAAACAGAGGGAGGTAACGGCATGTGAGAGAGCGACTATAGACGAGGTGCAAGATCAGGACTAATCACATTGCTTATCAGTCTCTGGATCTTGTCGAGGACCTTAAAGCGAGGAGCGGATGCACCAGACCATATATGGCAGCAGTATTCCATGATTGTTTTTCTTCGAACTGTTTTTTTTTTCTTTTGAGTAAATTAGGCATCGTAACGCTTATCACTCCTTTGGGTTGTTACTAGTTTCCTTCCAAACATTTTTTTTTAGATATGTTGAAAGTTAAAATGTTGATTAGATAAGAATCTTCACTTTTAGGTAGACATGCTACTAATTTTCCTGATTATCCTATTGGAAATGTCCAAGTGATAATAGCATTATATGTTATTTGTCATAACTCTTTGTAATTTTGAAGCGGCAATCTATATAGTCAGATGAAAGATCGTCTGCTTTAAGATTTTAAAACATATTCGTTTGAAGCAACTTAATCACTGAACTGAGAGATAGGTTGTATAAGGATAATACCTTAGACATTTGCGAACGTCAGAAATAGACTTTCGTTAAGAATGTTATCCATATGAGTGTCTAGTTCTGACTATATTATTTAAGAGATTACACGAAATTTAGATTCAAAATTTTTGCGTTGTAGAATCTTTCCCTGGCCTGGCCTAACCTGTGTTCAAATTTCCTATTTCTTATACCAAATTTATCAGAGCTAATCAATACATTGTTTTATTCGTAGTGCATAGAATTTATCAGTTCCACATTCCGAATTTTTATGATAGAATTAGTGTAGGTGATATTACTACACTTTTTTTCTACGTTGAGAATGCTAATCTGAAACCCTACTTCTGGAGAATATAATCATCTCGATATTCTTGTTCAAGAGAATTCTTGCACCAGCTCTAAAGATCTATGTTATAACCAGAGACCACTTCATTGCTGGTACACTGGCTAGAGGTAAAACAATAGTGTTGTTTGTAGATTTCTTTGAGATGTGATACAGCTAAATAGACTAGATCTATTCCTCTGCATTTACGCACGCGAAGCATAGTCTAAACAAAAATTAAACGGATAGGGATTCTCATTGTCTCCTTGTCATACACTTGACAAGGTTTTAAATAGTTTTGTTTTGGGGTCTTCACTAGACATAATTTTTTATTGATCAATACAGTTCCTCTATCAGGTCAAAGCAGTCAGCTGTCATAGCTCGGAAGACAGCTTCCTGTGAAGAAGAAAAACAATTTCTGTAGATGCAATTTATAATCTGCAATGAGATCAACATATATGTACAACTTCCTATTTAATAAGTACCTTATTTGGCAGAGTTGTTCGACAAGATATTGTCCATATAGATGATGTTGAATATCAGGAAATTTAGAAGTATCAATGTTCTTATTAGTTAATTTGCTGCTACATTAAATTTTTAATGGGATTATGCAAAAATGACTGTGGCTAATTCTAGAAATGTAATTAACAATATTATTTCCCAATTATTATCAGCATATTATAAAAATTGTTTAATAACGTTAATTATTTCTTTCAGATGGTATCAAACCTGTTAAGAAATGTATGAATTATCAACGGGACACAAGTGCTTCGTAAGATCAATAGTGAAAAAAAAAGATTTGAGTGAGAAAAGTCAGAATGTGTGGGCAAAGATCATGATTTTTGAACATTGTAAACTGAAGCTATAAGATCATTTATAACTTTGATAAATAACAGAAACAGCATTACTTGAGGACTACCAACATCAGCAATAATTAAATTGCATAGTACACCGAAGAGAAAATAATGACAGAATTACGATTCTAGCATTCCACATCAATTAAAAAAATAGAACGTTAGGAATGAAAAATCCATCAATATTTTAAAGAGCCAGAACACATAATATATTTAGACAAATAAGTTTTCCCAAAACAAAAGTGTTTGAAGAGAAAGACTTTATAAGATTCATCCGTAAACAGTAATGGCTGTTCGGTCAATGAATGTCAAATGTGTCTGTTTAGGAAAACGGCTAATCTTACCATTGACAATATCATTGATATATTTAATCATAGACAAATAAAAGCAAATAATCCCGGGTTAAAATAAGCTAGCGTACAACCATATATCATTGACGGTGTTATTGAAACAAATATACCTTTTTTTAATCAACAGTAAATAAACACACGATGAAAATCAATAACGGCATCCTTTTACTTTTGTGTATCACGTCCATTTAGAAGATAAACAAACCCGACTTGACTCGCCAAAACTTCCTGTCTCTTGTGTACCGTACCAGTTTTTCTATCTTTTTAAAGATCCCGATTCCCGTCTTGAATTTCCTTCTAAAAATTTCGTCCGCTAGGTGGCTGGTTAGTCCACCCCATCTCTCTTGAAGTCAATACACCCTGTGAGAGTGAAAATTTTCTAAACCCTCTTTCATCATTATATGTCGAAGGCGTTCCAAATGTCTCGTCGTGTTTGTAGATGTTGAATTCCCAGAATCTCTGTAGAACCATATTTATGTCGCCTTCATTTTTCTCGTCGTCTGTGGAAACATTGTCTAGCATTTACTGCCATATAAGACGGTAGATATCATACAGTAATCCGTCACTCTTTTCTTTGTTTCTAACGCTTTTATTTTCTGTTTATCAACACTTTGCTTAGATTTTAGAATACAACATTCTCTCGTCCCATGCGTGTTTGGATTTCGGCATTGCATTTTCCATCCTCTGTTAAAACTCTACACTGATTTCTAAAAACCTGTATTTGCTTGTTGTTGACCTCTCCCATTTTTAACTGGCATCTTGGGCTTCTCCTGTTGATGAAGAACATACTTTTTATCTTGCAGTTCATTGTCAGTTCTTTTCTCATTCTCTTTTACTGTCCTATAATTGTCTTTCATCTGCGTTCTGATTAAACTCACTGATAATAAACAATGGGACATTCTACATCTCCCTTAGGATAGCTTCGCTATAGAGTTTGAATAAATATGTTAAGATGACACATCCTTGTCTTCCACTAGTCGGTTTCTGACTAGCTACTCTTTTCATTGTCTATGCGTATGCAACCTGTTTGATGCAAGTAAGAGTTTTGCATTATTCTCTCGTCGTTTTCTAATAGATCTAGTTTTTCTACCTGTTCAAATAGATCCTTGTGCCATACATTATCAAATGCTCTACGATATCGATAGAAGTATTGGTCTCTTCACATTATTATTCTAAAGTGATACAGCACGGAATAATGTACAAAATAAAATCAGCTATTATTATTATTATTATTATTTTAATTTTACAGGCAATTTAACACAAATTTACGACAAAGCGTCTGGTTGGCTACCGTTAAAATCACTCTGTTCAACTTCATTGAATCTCCATTGAAGGTAATTTTATTTCAAAACATTTTACTTAGTGTTAAAGAGAAGCGAGATACAAAGGGCGCGCGTATTGTAATTGTAAAGGTGAATGATTAATGGGGAATTATAGTGGAAATATTTATTTTCATGTCGATTCTTTATATTGCTATCTTCGTACATGTTAGATTTTATGAAGTCAATAGATTTTCTTGATCTTATTGCTATTAACAAGTATAAATTAGTAAACTTCATTCTTAGGATATATTTAGTTGTAAATTAGGAATATTTAAAAAAAAAAACATATCGTCAGATTAGGTTATTCTATTTTTTCTGCATTTTTCTAGATATTGCCATACGTTTTGTGGGGAAAGTTAGCGAATTGGTTTTCTGTTATTTTGTAGACGATTTTGAATGAAGGGTTTTCTTTCTGTTCGGTTGGTTTCTATCTAAGGTTAGAGAGTCTAGTCTACACGGCTATTTATTCCCTATATGGAAGGAGAAAATATGTCAATCTACCTTTCTCAAGGACATATGTATTAAACTGAACGCAAAATGTGCCACGCGTGATACACGCTTCGGCGATCATTCAACCGACGTAGGTTGCCATTTCTTTCCGCGGTAGACTAGTTGCCAGTCAAGTCTATATAAACCGGTTTGTCCTACTATTTACCATATTTGGTGAGGGAGAAGAAGAGTTTTCATACTTTTGTTAAGAATATTAGCACGTAAGTGAATGTAATGGACTCGAGTGGAATTCGAACTCAGTTCTCTGATTCCACAATCCGAACCGCTATCCATTACTCCACCGTGACTCCTAATTCTGCACATCAATTATACGTTTCTCCGTGCACCCAGTTAGAATACTTGCACATGTATCTGAAATAATCAGCTCTCAGTTTTATTAGAAATATTCATAACCTCATGTTTCATAGTGCAACATGATTGTTACTTATCTCGCTGTAAGGAAATATCGTATATACTCAATTATAATTCGGTGCTTTATGATGAGGATTTACGCAAAAAATAAGGGGTAGCACTATGCACAGATAATTTTTCGGAAGAGGTTTAAAATCCTGCATTTTTGGTAATCCGTTGCGCTATACACAGGTAATGTTTAGAAGGGTTGAAAATTCATGCAAAAATTCTTTGTTTGTTTAATGGCATATCAAATCCCAATGGATCATTTTCTGACGTAATTTAATTTCCTTGATAGATTTTAATATTTTTTAATACAAAAATATATTGCTGGTATTTTTTTCTTATAAAAATGCATTGCTGTTATTTTCAATATAAAAATATTTATACTTTCATAGTGTTTTGACTGGTTTAGTTGTTCACTGTTTGCCCATAGCTGGGGCCTTAATAGGTGTTACCATCCCGCGTCAATTTGGACCTGGGAACAAAAGTATTTAAGAGACAGTTCCATTGTCCTCAAAACCTCCCTGTCAAAGGCATTGCTACCGAAGTTAGTTTATCTTCATAATCAGGACAGTGCTAAAAATTGAGGTGATTGGCTATATATGAAATCTGTATATACATGATTCATAAAGAGTATAATTATTTATATCATTTAATTTCAGAATTGTAAATATTTTATAGTCCATAGATAAGAAACGAGTGCTGGGAAGACGTAATAAGAATCGGCGAAATAAGTTGTACATGATCTTAATTCAGTCAGAGAAAATTAAGAAAATTAAAATAAAAGAAAAAATATGGTTTCATAATGCCACAAAATGAATCTTGAGAAAAATGAAAAATCGAATAATGATAGGTAATTTGATCAGCAAGAGAATCTTTCAAAAAGACGGCGTTGCAAACATAAAGAAAGAAAAAAAAAGTTGTAGTCGATAGAAAACATTAGTTAATGTGATGAATCCAAATATATTATCGTAATTAGGTAAGCATCAAAAAGATAAACTAATAAAGTGAACAAAGAAATACACAAAAAAACTGATTTCTGAACATATTTTCTGTCGATGAAAATAGAGCTATATTGTTTGAATCTTGTGTCGAAGATGGATCCTTCACAAAAACAGACATCTAGTATAGGGGGACACAATGATGGAAATTAATGATTTTAGTGTTAATCATAGGTTTATTTAATATTGATAATAGTGACAAGTTTAAAGCGAAGAACTAATGTAAGATTTTAACCAACATCTTTTCTTAATGATGCAGATCCCAAACAAGTTTATTTCCACGAAATAAAATTTCATGCAAGAAAGTTTTCCTTCCCATTCAACACATTTGATTATCATTCACATTACCAAAAGAAACACTAAATTAATACAACAGTCCTCAGCCTCTCCACTTCAACTAATGGTACCTCATTGAAAGAAATGTATTTGAAGATGGATTAATAAAACGATGAAGTATCTAATGTTAAAATGTCTATTATTAACATGTTAAATAATATTAATCTATTATACGATATTGTGTTAAGAAAATGCATGGTAATGTGACTTTAAAATATGCGTGCGTGTGTGTAACATCGAATCTAGTCGGTCGCTAGATAGGTGAGAGCGTTGAGAATGCCAGGTGTTGGAAGTGCGTGTCCTGTAAAGGCTGTCGAATCGGAAAACCGAATTCGAATTTCAGTCGGGTTCCTTACATTCAGCTACGCGCGCATAGGGCTTGGTCAATCATGAATCGAAATGAGATATGATCGTCCAAACGTGTCACATTTACCGCTTCCAAAATGCACTGGGCCCAGCTCATTATGGTGAAAGCCACATTGCTCCACCTGAATCTGGGTAAGGCCTACGTCGAATAATGGACATGTACAAGCTGAGATATATTTTAGTAAGGATATAAATTATATGCTGAATATGGCAAAATATAAAAGTATGTGTATTCTGGAAATCTTTCAACTATTTTATGCAAAACGTCTTAACTGTTCAAGGAAAAACATTATCTCAAATGATGAAAAGTAAAAAGAGATAATATTATTTGTTATTTCTATGTTTATTTTCCTCACAAACAAAATCTGCTCTTCACTGTAATAGCTTAAAATGCATGAGAATCAATTTCCTTTGAGTATAAAAGAATTAAAAGGACATTGTTTAATAATAAATTATATTTTTGAAAAAAATATCTTTAGATTATTTGGTAATAATGGCGAAGTCTTTCTTATATTTTTTGTCAGAAAATGTCGGCGTCGTAAAAAAATAGAGTGATAATAGTCCACATTGACAGGCTTACACGGACTTAGGGCCAAAACACATTCGATCGCCGAATTTTAGCAACATCGAGTCTGATCAGTAAATAGATGGATGACCGCTTGGGAATACCAGTGATGTAAGATTGGATCTTGGATATGCGGAAGGTGTAATGGATAATGTCTCGAAGTTGTTAATCGGGGGACCGGGTTCGAATTCTCGATGGGTTAGTTATATTCCCTTACGCACAAATACTCTTGGGAAAGGTAGGAAACTACATCGTCTCCTCCAGCTATGGGTTAATTAGTAAGATTCATATCCCTAAGTCATTATTACCTACAAAAAATTTCTCACAATGTAAAAATATATTCTGGCTTTAAATAACCTTTAAAGGGTTGATAAGCTGTAGGAAAGTATCACTCAAGACAATGAAGAATAAATCTGGTTGTTTTATCACAGAAGAATGAAGGAATATAGAATGAAAAATCTTTACGATGAATAAAACTTAAACAATAAATCGATAATCTTCTTAAGTTCCATTCAATTTTTCTTCTCATATTTACATTAACATATTAAAATGGTAGACGTTTCTATTATTCACAACTGAGCTATGGAAGTCGATTGACGGGAAAATTCCCTTATCTGAAGTTAATGTCATAACTACAAATCTACTGTAGACTTAATATTAAATGACGTTTAAATAAATTTATTAATTTTATCTTGAGTGCAGCATCTATATATTCCTGGCAAACGGTGTTGACTCAGGTTAGCCGCTTGAAGAATAATGCTTTCAGAAGCGGACACATTTATGGGAAGCTGTAAGAATTTCGTAAAATCTCTTTAGCACTACTCAAACAAACAATCGGATAGCAAGATTTCTCTGGGTTCTTTAAGTAATTGGATGATCGTGGTTCTGTAAAATTTCCTGCAGTTTTGATCTACCTTTTTGGTTTATTATTTCATTTCGTATTTGTGCTATTTGCATTTACTCAAATTCGACAAGTCGAAGTTTTCCCATTGCTTCCCGTGGCTTTAACATTTCTCTTTCATTCTTATATGTATTGCTGATTCTATTTAGCAGCATATCAATGTCTATGTGTTATTATTGTGAGACCGGAACTACCTACACAATAGACACTTCCAGGTCTATATTAAGTATGCGACACAACACTCTAGACAGAGAGAGCCGCGTACGACTACCAGTATTGGACACTAACATATAGTAAGCTCCGCTTACACTATCTCTGTAACTTGTTGTTAATATATCTTTCTTACATCTAATCCGTGTTCCGTGTTTTACTTCTGTGGTCCCGACTTTGGCCCCACATCAGTGGCGACGAGAATTCGAGAAACTCACTCACGCCGAAACCTCAATACCTTACCAGTTCCACATCTGTGTCGACGAAGAATTCGAGAAATGCATTCACGTCGAAAAGCCGCAATATCTTGCCAGTCCCACATCAGTGGCGACAGAAACATTCGAGAATTTCGTTCTCAACATAGCGACAGAGTACTCGAAAAATACACAGAAACTCCACGCGTTCCCACAGTAGTGTTGAACGAGAAATTAAACTGGTATTACTACATTAGCGATTTTTACGCAACGCCCAACGTCTACATATAAAAAAATATATATTCCAATACCAAACAGCAGTTACGAACTAGCGATTCAACATCTACGGAATATTAAAGTCTGTCCAAATAACATTACGAGAAAGATTTCTTACACACCCACAGTTTGTTCGTAAAACAAACTGACAACACAAGAGCAGAAGTATTATTTACGACTCAAGTTTTCGAAAAAAAAATATCTAAAAATTTTTTTATATAACAGAGTTGAACTCATGCATAAAATTATTCTCCCCTTAAATTCACTGAGGCGAGTTTTCTCTTTTTGTACCTCTAAAAAAAAATACATAAGTGTGGTGAAAATTTATACAATTACGTTAACATTAACGGAACCACGAAGGAAAAAAAAAAAATAAAAAAAATAAGCTAAACACGTAATTAGTTTAGTTTAACTAATTGTCTGTCCATATTTTTTTTTGTAAAAGAAAAAAAGAAAGAAAAAAATCTATCAAGATATTTTTGTGTCCCTCCCCTTGGTACACGGGTTTCAAAGCAACAAAAAATCGCTGACATTTTTGTTTGTCTAAATATGGAAGATTTTCAAAAAATAATTGCCCAAATGCTAAAAGTAAATTTGGATCAGCAACTAAAATCAGAAGAAAGACAACAACAACTATTTTTGGAATTACATAAACAACAAATGGAATTCCACCAAATTACGCTTCAGAATGATGAACTACAACAGAAACAACTTAAAGAATTACTCGTAAATGCATTAAAAGGCTCAAACTCTGAAAAAGATACAACATTCTCCCAGAGTACAATCTACAATTCAATGGAAACCTTTGAATACGTACCAGAGAACGACAAAACGTTCGAGGCTTTTTACAGGCGCTACGAAGATATTTTCAACGTAGACTGTGAACAATGGAGGAGTAAAAAAAAGATACGTCTACTATTGAGAAAACTGGGAAATACAGAATATAGTAGGTTCGTAGATTTCATACTACCCAAGAAAACCACTGACTTGGATTTTTCAGAGATTATTATGCTCCTATCGGAATTATTCGGGTCTAACACAACCTTGTTCCACAAACGTTGGAAGTGCCTGAACAAAGTCAAAGACAACCAGCAAGATTTTCTAACGGTTGCAGCATCGGTAAACAAGCTCTGTAATGATTTTAAACTATCCGAACTGACTGCTGATGATTTCAAGTGCTTAATTTTCGCACAAAGCAGAAGACGCCGAAGTCAGACGACGGGTACTGACGAAGCTTGAAAACGAACAAGGATTGACTCTCCAAAAACTGGCAGAGGACTGTCAAAGAGTAATATCTGTAAAGTGTGACTCAAACACTATCGAGGAATCAGGTGTGGCTCAGATTAATAAAATCAGAAACAAGTCTACCTCCTATTCCCCTCAAAAAGACAAAAGGCAAATCTCATGTCCTAAATTCCGCAGTAACCAAAACCCAAATAGGTTAAAGAACCCGCCCGGACCATGTTACCATTGAGGTAAATGGCATTGGATGAAATTCTGTCCAGTTAAGAACAAAAATATTACAATAAATGTGGGCATACTTTAACTTCGTGCTGGTACGCCAACAGAACGAGAAAACCCAAAAATAAAATTAGGCAAGCTCAATCTGACAATGTTGTCGATAAGAAATTTAAGGAAATATGTAACTGTGGATATTTTCAATAATTCCATTAAATTCCAGCTTGACTCGGGTTCCGATGTTTCAACCATTAACTGGCGTACTTGGCGAAAATTGAACAAGCCGACCTTATTAAAAACAGATAAAACAGCAAAATCCGTAACTGACGAAGAGATTAACATTTTAGGCAAGGTAATACATACAGTAACACTAAATGGAGTTACCAAAAAGCTCAAAGCCTACGTATAGAAAACATCAGATAACTTATTTGGAACAGATTGGATAGAAAAATTCAATCTTTGGGATTGCCCAATGAGTACATTTTGTCACAAGATACAAAGTACAACGTCCAATTTGGTAAATCTAAAAAAGGAACTCAAACAACTATTTCCCCAGTTTTTTTTTTCTGGCGGCCTTGGGAAATGTACTAAAATGAAAACTAAGTTCAAGGTGAAGGACGGTGCACAACCGGTATTCAAAAAGAAACGGAATGTCCCTTTCGCTACTCTAGAGCAAATCAACAAAGAGTTAGATAGACTCGAACAAGCAGGTATTATGTCAAAAACAGATTGCAGCGAGTGGGCAGCACCTACGGTCTACGTAAAAACGAAGTCCAATCAAATAAGAGCCAATGCGATCAGAAACATGTCGGCCCCAGATAACGTTCAAGCGTTACAAAGATTCCTCGGCCTAGCTAACTTTTACCAAGGGTTCATTAAGAACATGCAAAATTTGAGAGGGCCTCTCAACCAACTTTTAAAAAAGGACAAACCATGGCCATGGACCCCAGAATGCCAAGACGCATTCGAGAAGATCAAGAAAACTCTCACTTCGGACCTCTCCCTCACCCATTACGACCCTAGTCGCGACATCATAGTCGCAAGTGATGCAAGCTCATACGGCATTGGTGCTTGCATTCTGCATAAACTGCCAGATGGTTCGCGAAAAGCTGTGGCTCACGCATCAAGATCTCTAGTTCTATCTCGACATGCCCCAAGTCTCTCCTGAAGTGCGACGCTCAGGAAGGAAAAGGAAATTTACTCAACCGCTCGACGTAAATCCTAAGAGGAAAAAGTATTAACAGTTTTATTTTTTCTCTCCTTTTCAAAAAGAAAACTCTTGGAAGTGGGGTATTGTGAGACCGGAACTACCAACACAATAGACTCTTCAAGGTCTATATTAAGTATGCGACACAACACTCTAGACTGAGAGACAGAGACACAGAGAGAGCCGCGTACGACTACCAGTATTGGACACTAACATATAGTAAGCTCCGCTTACACTATCTCTGTAACCTGTTGTTAATATATCTTTCTTACATCTAATCCGTGTTCCGTGTTTTCCTTCTGTGGTTCCGACTTTGGCCCCACATCAATTATTTAATGCCCAAATGGAAATTTTTTGAACACAATTTTATGGCTTCGACTAAATATATTTTAAACGTAATCGTATGCCTTCAAATACAGATAAAATGTATTATTGAAGATTTTACTTTAAATATGCATTGTTGTTAATTTTAATACAAATATAGATTTTTGGTTGGTTGATTTTAATTAGCATCCTGTCGACATTTATGGGTTATTTAATACCGAATTCTTGAGATTTTGTACGTAATTTAAAGTTTTCAACTTAAGATATTTTGTACCTTATACTTTTAGGAGATTTGCTGCTGGATGCAGTTTATCGTCAGTATCCAGGACGACTTTATGTGGTCAAAAATGTTCTGATGTCTCTTTTTGATTGTTACGCACAGTTGTAATGTAGTTCCAATTCTTCATATCTGGTCCTCGTTTCGCAGACTTTATCTAGACGTTATCAATGTTCACCTCTGGGACAATGCTGTCTCTTCAAGATATTCTTCATCTGTTAGGAACGCATCTGCTGCCATGTTGGAGTTCAGATCTTGCATAAACATTAGGTATTGTTGTTAATTATATTTTCAATCCCTTAATATTTTGCAAAGGTTCTAATGGGCTTCTCTCTATATACAAATACGCCAAGGCAGCACCCAGATAATTAAATTTATGGGGCTTACTTGGATATTTCATAGTATGTAATTCCTATCTAGGATAACCTCTTTTGTTGACAATCATGAATTCTTTCTGCTTAGTAGTTAGCATTCTTCTCGCTTTCCTTGTCTAGTTTGTCTCATTGCTCATCGCTGTTATTGCTTAATCTGCGTCTCGCCCAATAAATAGCGTTGGTTGTGAAGGATAGGACCGCAGAGTGCAGTCTACGTAGTATATGTTGTTAAAGTTACGTCAGTCGATTATAAATTATGGAAAGTCCCTAGTATGTTTCAATAGTCTCGTTGTATCCTCTTTAATGAGCTGTGGCACTTCAGAATGTTGGCGGGCATAGCTCTCCGCAACCCTGTGAAATATTTATGTAATAACTACTCCTCCCATTTCTGTTGTATCATTTATTTACAAAAAAAAAACACTCGTTAGGTATCATATTCGAAGACTCATGTTACTACATTCCTTCATTATATCCCATGAGTGTTATATTCTCCAAGCTTTCTTTCCTTAATTATGTGTCTCAGAATTTTTAACGGTCCGCAGATGATTCCAAATAAAACTATCCTTTTCGTCTACATTTATTCCGTAAATGTCCACATGTAGTGCCTATTGTATTCTTGGAATCCTTCTTAATAACCAATTCTCTGTTGCATCACGTATCCTATTTATCGGCGAGGGAAAGGTCCGATATTTCGTGTATCATAGGAGATCAATATTACATAACAGTTTATAAGTTTCTTTTTTGCTTCTAACGACATTTGCCGTTCTTTAATTATTTTTCTTTGTTTTTAAAAATTCATATTCTCTATTTCAATGCGTCTAATTTTTACATCGTCTATTTTAACACTTCACAGACAATTTAATTAAGCGGTGACAACAGGAACCTAGGATATATATATATATATATATATATATATATATATATATATATATATATATATACACATACACACACACACACACACACAAAGTGAAAGTGAGAGCGGGGAGAGAAAGTGAGGATTGATACACGTACTAGCTGACGCTTGTTAGTTGAATTGAAAAAGTAAATCAATTCGGGATATTTTTCTAGAATATCTGTCTGTTTAAGAATTTCTTAAGATAGAAGAAATGTCGACGTCTTATGACACATCTGATCACGTGAGGGGAACAACAAAAATTATAGATAAAAAAAGATTCGATGAAGAAAAGTTAACAGAAATTGTAAGTTACGAATATGTTCCATCTTCTTCATGAAAAAAAAAAAAATCCTCTGATTATGTGCGTCGACACGTCTCTACCTAATAGGTTGTACCTGTGTATATATGATATGCGCGTAGCTGAGGAAAGTAGTATCGGCGAGCAGAGGTCATATTTCTCACAAATATCCTCTAGAAAAGTATGAAACCTATTTGCTACGGAAACCAACCCAGCACGACCTGATGTGATGACGCTGTGGCCCTGTAGGCCATGAGGAATTTACAAGTTCAGCGGATCTATATGAATGTAGAACTCGAAGAAGAAATATTTTATATAAAAAAGAATGATGGCAGTATATATATATATATATATATATATATATATATATATATATATGATAAAATTTATTTTTCAGTTACGTTATATTTATGCGTCAAAATGATCAATATCAGGGATAGAGAACTTATAAAATCCGGCTTACACTTTTTGGCATTAAGTTGTTTTTTCTCTTCACCGGTGTGCATTTCTTGTATAATTCTTTGGGAGTTACCTAACCTAATATTTATATATATATATATATATATATATATATATATATATAAATATATATATCAATATATAAAAATATATATTTAAAACATTTTTATATATGAACCAGGTAAAAATCATATACCTGGTGAAATATATTAAATCAATGGAACTTTAAGGTTGCCTGTTTTCTATTAAGATTGAATATATATATATATATATATATATATCATATTATATAATATTATATTATATTTGACGTTATTTTAGTGGATACTCATATTTGAAAAAAACGTTACTTTTATTTTCATTTTAACTTGTGTACATTGCGTTCTTCCGCATGACCACATATAAACTTTGAAAAATGAAAGATGGAACCTCTGTTTCAAATACAAATATCTGCAATAAGTATCAAAAATATCGGATGAAAATATTTATTCATTATGTAGATCAAATCCATCAAAAACTAATCATGATTATCGAAGTCTGTCTTTGCCTGTTTTGGAGAAATGTGATTTAAGAAAATTGAATATTATAATTCTATTTCCTTTTATATATATTTATTTTTCAAGCATGTAGAATATATATATATTTCTGTTATATATATTTTCTCGGATTATACCGTTTTACATAATGCTTTTTATATGTTCTGATGAGCTTTCCTCTTCGGTCATTAGATTTTATGAATCTGAGCGCAGTACTAGATTGGCGGCAAGGTCTCATCACTTTCCAATTGAAACGGATATATGTAACCGTAAGTTCTATGCTAATAATATCTTCTATTGCACTTTTCACATTTGTAATTCTCTTTCGGCCTCTTGCTTTCCAGTCAACATTCATCTAATAAAATTATTTGAAAAAATCGTTACCTTCTTTATCAATTTTTGATTTTAACAAAGCAGACTTGTAAAACTACTCAATCAACATTTTCAGAGACATTTTTTCCTATAAGTTATATTTCCTAATTTCTATCAATAGACCAGCATAATCAGGATACAGCGTTCAGTGCTTAAATGGACCAGCATAGCCACATACAACAATAAATGTAATTTGAAAAATGGAAAGATGCAACAGAACAGTGAATGTAATTTGCCTTTGGAAATAACCAGGCAACATCAATGCATAAGTATCAAAAATATCGGATAGAGAAACATCCATTTATTCATTAAATGGACCAGAATAAGAGGCATCAATGCATCAGTGAATGTAATTTGCCTAAAATGGACAGCATAGCCAGGATACAAATCCATGGACAAAAACAGGATAGCAATGATTATCTAAAGTAGCCAGGATACAGCAATGCAGCAGTGAATATAATTTGCCTATATGGACCAGCATAGCCAGGATACAGCAATGCAGCATGAATGTAATTTTTAAGAAAAAGGCAACATCAATGCATATTATGATAATTTGCCTAAATTAGCCAGAATACAGCGATTTATATTTGTCTAAATGGGAAAAACCAGGCAACATCAATGCAGCTTTAATTTTTTTCAAAGCATGTAATTTGAATGGACCAGATTTATGATCAAGGTACTAAATTCTGTTCATCAATGCAATTTTTCGGCAACATTCAATGAATCCTTTACCACCGTTTAAAACAGAATAATGCATCAGTGAATGTTTTCTAAACATAATCAATGCATCATGGTAATTTGTAAATGGACAGCTAGCCAGGATACAGCAATGCAGCAGTGAATGTAATTTGCCTAAATGGACAAGCATTCAGGTCAATTGAAGTAATTTTAAATGGAATCAGGATGAGCAGCAGTGAATATAGATTGGATACAGCAATGCAAGGTCTAAATGGACCAGAATCACATTTCCAATAAATGGACCAAACGGATATATGTAACTAAATGGACAGCATAGCCAGGATACACAATGCAGTAATAATATCTAAATCTATTACAGCAATGCAGCAGTGAATATAATTTGCCTTTGGACCACATAGCCAGGATTTGTAATTTGTCTAAATGGACCAGAATAACGAGGCAACCAATGCAGCAGTGAATTAATTTGCCTAAATTTAGCCAGGCAACAGCAATGCAGCATTGAATATAATTTGCCTAAATAAAGGATACATCAATGCATCAGTGAATGTAATTTTCTAAATGGACCAGAATAACCAGGCAACATCAATGCAGCAGTGAATGTAATTTCCCTAAATGGTCATTATCAATTGCAGCAGTGATGTTTAGTCATGTAACAAAGCAGACTGTGAATGTAATTTGCCTAAATGGACCAGCATTGCCAGGCAACGCAATCAACAGTGAATGTTTTGCCTAAATGGACAAGCATAGCCAGGATTTTTGCCAGTGAATGTTAAATTTCCCAATTTCAGTGAATATATTTGCCTAATGGACCAGCATAGCCAGGATGCAGCAAGCAGTGAATGTAATTTGTCTAAATGGACCAGAATAACCAGGCAACATTTAGCAGTGAATGTAATTTGCCTAAATGGACCAGCATAGCAGAATACAGCGATGCAGCAGTGAATGTAATTTGTCTTAAATGGGACATCAGCATAATTTGCCATGGACCAGCAACAGGCAACATCAATGCATCAGTGAATGTAAATTCAATGCAAATGGTAATTTGCCTAAATGGACCAGCATAGCCAGGCAACATCAATGCAGCAGTGAATGTAATTTGCCTAAATGGACCAGCATAACCAGGCAACATCAATGCAGCAGTGAATGTAATTTGCCTAAATGGACCAGCATAGCCAGGCAACATCAATGCATCAGTGAATGTAATTTGTCTAAATGGACCAGAATAACTAGGCAACATCAATGCATCAGTGAATGTAATTTGTCTAAATGGACCAGAATAACTAGGCAACATCAATGCATCAGTGAATGTAATTTGCCTAAATGGACAGCATAGCCAGGATACAGCAATGCAGCAGTGAATGTAATTTGCCTAAATGGACAAGCATAGCCAGGATACAGCAATGCAGCAGTGAATGTAATTTGCCTAAATGGACCAGCATAGCCAGGATACAGCAATGCAGCAGTGAATATAATTTGCCTATATGGACCAGCATAGCCAGGATACAGCAATGCAGCAGTGAATGTAATTTGTCTAAATGGACCAGAATAACCAGGCAACATCAATGCAGCAGTGAATGTAATTTGCCTAAATGGACCATCATTGACAGGCAACATCAATGCATCAGTGAATGTAATTTGCCTAAATGGACAGCATAGCCAGGATACAGCAATGCAGCAGTGAATGTAATTTGCCTAAATGGACGAGCATAGCCAGGATACAGCAATGCAGCAGTGAATATAATTTGTTTGGAAATGGACCAATGCAGCAGTGAATGTAATTTGTCTAAATGGACCAACAGCAATGCAGCAGTGAATGTAATTTGCCTAAATGAACCAGATTAGCCAGGCAACAGCAATGCAGCAGTGAATATAATTTGCCTAAATGGACCGGCATAGCCAGGATACATCAATGCATCAGTGAATGTAATTTTCTAAATGGACCAGAATAACCAGGCAACATCAATGCAGCAGTGAATGTAATTTCCCTAAATGGACCATCATTGACAGGCAACAGCAATGCAGCAGTGAATGTAATTTGCCTAAATGGACCAGCATTGCCAGGCAACAGCAATGCAGCAGTGAATGTAATTTGCCTAAATGGACCAGCATTGCCAGGCAACAGCAATGCAGCAGTGAATGTAATTTGCCTAAATGGACCAGCATTGCCAGGCAACAGCAATTCAGCAGTGAATGTAATTTACCTAAATGGACCAGCGTAGCAAGGCAACAGCAATGCAGCATTAAATTTCTTAATATATTATTTTATTTTTGATAACTTCATTTCTCTCTTTCTTGGGGATGGAAGCATAAAATTTGTCTCATACTGTCGTAAATCTACGACCAAGGAGAGAAACCATGATTTTCCATATTTATGTAAACATGGACTCATATTATGCTCTATTTTTTCTACTAATATCCTTATATTAGTTATTATTGATGCAAAAATGTTGGCCATTTTACCTATGCTTAATTAATTGGTTCTTCTCATAATGATTTTCTCATTTAATGAACTTGTCATACGTCCATCGAGTAGTGTCAAAGACAGAAAAAAAACATTTTTCCAGGAGAAAAGATGATCGTTATAACACAAAGCAATTAAGAATATAGAATTAACTGATAGATGACATACTAGAGTATAGCGACTGGAATCTGTATCCGTGAACGAACTGAATAATAGTTTCAACTCGAAATGCGTAGACAGATACCATCAAATCAGATACCTAGAGAAATCTACATTAAACGCAACCAAAAACACATAACAATGAAAACCAAGCCAAGACAACTACTTCGGAGAAATTACTGTATAAGAAAGGAAATTCCCTCACATTTCTTTTGATGTGCCGCATTCTACCAAGATTTGGATGATCACGAGCCTCCAAAACATCCTATTATTGGTAGCACTAGGGAATGTCTATTCACTTACTCCACATCCCACTCTCTGTATTGCTATCCATTCTGACAAGTTAATTAAGTAGTGTTCTCATCCATTCATTCCGTTTCTCTTACCTCAATAAGTCCAGTGAGTGCCAAATTTACCATGTATCTTTCCTAATTATCTGTTCCAGAATTCAAGTTGTCTCTTTCTGATTCTAAAAATCAAATCCATTTTTGTTTCCATTTTCTTTAAAACTCCCTTGTTGCTCAGTCGGTCTGTAATTGGCATTCTCTCTTGCCTCAAAACAGTTATTCATCTGTGTAGAAACTGTCCAGCATTCACTGCGATATAGAAGGAAAGATACTACATCATAGTTAAGCACTATTTTCTTTGTTTCTTTACGCCATTCTCGCGCTTCTTAATGTTTTATTAACGTTTTGGAAGGCAACTTCCTATATTCTAATTAGCCTTTCGATCTCCGCAAACATTTTCCATCATAGATTATAACACTTCATGTATAGTTAAATTTCTGTATAGGCTTGAAATTTAGATCTCCAACTTGTAGATCGTATTTTGAACAGAGTCTCTTACTAACGATTACATACTCTGTATTTTTACAATTGATTGTTAGGCCTTGCTTCCCGCTTTCAAAGAGAAATTATCGTAAACAAGAAAATACCAACATATTATCGTAAACAAGACTATGACATCACACATTTGAATGAAACAAATTATGCAACTCAGAAATTTTTATATATATATATATATATATATATATATATATATATATATATATATATATATATATATATAAAGGAAGAAGGATAGATTATTTTATTTATTAATCCGATAGAACTCCATTATATTAGTGGATACTCGTATAAGCGGGTCGATGAAAATAAATAAGAATAATGTATAATAAATAAACGGAGTGTCGACTAAAACGCAAATATCCACTAAAAAATCATGTTTAAGTATATATATATATATATATATATATATATATATATATATATATATATATATATATATATATATATATATGTGTGTGTGTGTGTGTGTGTGTGTGTGTGTGTGTGTGTGCGCATGTTTGCGTGTGTTTGTAATTAATGTATAATAAAATCCCAAATCACCTCATATGGGGAGTAAGCTTGTTTTAACCGACGAAAAAAAAAAGTCGTCTGTCTTATCCAAACCCGCTGCAAACTGAGTTCGTGTCGGAAATAGAACTTTAACTGTGAATGATAAAAAAAATAGAATAAAATAAAATAAAAAAAAACTACAGAATTTATCAATTTCACTATTTCTATCATACGAAAGGCACGAGGCAGTGGTCGGGCGAAGGTTGAAAATATTAATCTTAAAGGGAATTTATCTCGGATATTAATCTGATGATATTAAATTTCATTCTATCATTTGTCTCTTTATCTATATATTATTGGGATGCCTCTGAATATAACTTTGTATTTTTAACTTTTAAATTAAATTTATATCATTTCATTTATTTATTTCACTATAATTTATTTCTAAATGTATAATTTATTTTATCTTGTATATTTTATTTCTAATTATATTTTCATTCTTTAATATAACCGATTGGTTTTATGTTAAATATAAGTTAGATTTTAATATAATTTAACTTAATTTTAATATAAATTGCTTTAATATGGCATATTTTTAAATATAACATTTAGATATATCTTGCATATAAATATAAATTTTATTAGGAATTGTAAATTTACGTATGATTTCGTATTTTTAAACATAAGCTTATCTATACATTTTAATTATTTTAAACTCCTTTTTATTCCTCTTTTAGTTTCAAATTAACATTCTTTTAGTCAGATAATCCCAATTCAATGTCATAAGGTTAATATCTCGGTGTAATTTTATAAAGCCTCTTCCCTTTAAGACTAATACCTTCCACCCTCCACTGCTCAGTGCCTTTCGTCTGACTGAAACATAGAAATGGATAAATTCTCTAGTGTTTCTTTTTGTTTTCTTTTTTGGCTTTTACATTTAAATTTCTAATTCCGACATGAACTCAGTCTATGTCAGACGAAACTTATTTTTTCGTCGGTTGAAATAAATTTATGCCTCATATGAGGTGATACTAGATTTTATTGTGAATTAATTAATTATTTGCTCTGTAATAATAAATATATTGAGTTCTTGTTGTGGATCTGTTTTAATGTTATGTATTACTAGAACTCACTTGGATTATATACCAACGGATTTATTATATATATATATATATATATATATATATATATATATATATATATATATTTGGTTGGATTGATGTGAGTTTGTGATCCTGCGTTTCACGCTTTTGCGATCGTCAGACAAACAGATTAATTTTTTAAAAATATCGGGTTTATGTAGATTGCGAGTATTAGTGTTATTATGGGAGTGGGGGGGAATCGTCGTCGTGATGTCATCGTGCTAACGCAAACATTGATGCATGTTCATACGTCCGCACGTATATACATACATGCGAGGAAATATTATTCTGTTAAAAAATAGAAAAATGCTCTGATTTTTGACATGTATACATACACGAGACATTCACGAGAAATTTTCGCTATACTTCCAAACTTTAAATTTCAACATACAAATGTTTATGTATGGATACACATGTCAAATACGAAACTGTCTACATATGTTTATATATGTATGAGTCCCGACGGACGAGCAATTGTGTATGTGTATCTGCGTACCTCATCGGGCGTATGAACATGCATCTATGTTTGCGTTAGCACGATGACATCATGACAACGATTCCCCCCACTCCCATAATACACGCAATCTACATAAACTCGAAATTTTTTTAAAAATTTATCAGTTTGTCTGACGATCTCAAAAGCGTGAAACCCAGGATCACAAACTCTCATCAATCCAACCAAATATGTTAGCTCTATCTCTGATATTGAGCGATTTTAACAAGTACCGCGCATATAATATATAAATAATTATATATATATATATATATATATATATATATATATATATATATATATATATATATATATATATATATATATATATTTATAAACACACACACACACACACACACACACACACACACATATATATATATATATATATATATATATATATATATATATGCAGAATATATTCATACCAAAATGCATCATATCATAATATAAACATATGTTTACTTTTTATAATAATCCTTTGCAGTTATCTAACCAGTTTCTTGGTGTTAAGATGAAATTCATCAAATCATCGCAGTCATTTTTACCCAAGTACCAAGAGTCTATCTATCTATCTATCTATCTATCTATCTATGAGAATTAGACAATAAAATCAAAATGACTTTAGATGACAATCACTTTTATATTCGCATCCGCTCTGTCTCTTATAGTGAACACTTTTACTCAGACATATATTTTTCGTTATATATATATATATATATATATATATATATATATATATATATTATACGTATTATATTATAGAAAAATTATAGAGGAAATATTATATAAATGGTAATTATACATGTCCTAGCAATCGTTTCCCCGACAAAATCTACAAAAAGTTACCAGTTGTAAGAATTTTGCAGAAAACCAAACATTTTTTGATCGAGTTGACTATAACTGAAGACTTTCGCAAACATTCGTTGCACTTGTTGCCATCTTTCCTAATTGATAATGTAGATTCTCGAAACTGGAGGAACCAAAAAACATTGTGAAATTGGAAAACGCTGAATTAGAATTTTATTTGGACGTGCGCGAACTCATATTCAAAGGAAAAAAAAATTATCTGTCTATATACTCAAGGACGCATTGCGCAGTGGATAAACGCGTTAGTTGGATCCAATGACAGAACCCAAAGAACGTAAGTTCAATACCCGCTTAAGGCAGTGGAGAACTTTCAGAAGGAAATTAACAGGAGATAACTGATAACTGACATCCATTAAACATGGCACGTGGAACTAGAACAGTCTACCCCAGTGAGCGAAATAAAGGGATCAGTTCGACCTCCCAACCACCTGAAGAAGGCCGGAGTGTACAACGGCCGAAACGTTGTAATAAATATGGCGACAAATATAAGGAAAATAGTCCGAATAATATAAATAATGGAAAAAAATGCCATAAAATTATTTAGTCGGTCTCCTTGACGATCGATTCTAATAAACTTGTTGGAACGAATTCCTGCTATCTACATATACAGTAACGTCCAAAACTCAGAGACAAACTTTTAAAACCTAATATTTGTTAGAAATAACAACTATGAAAAGCTGAAATTTTGACAACTGGTAGTCGTTATCATCCATAATAACATACTAAAATTTGAATCATTTGCAAAAGGATAGAAAAGAATTATAACAATTATTAGGTTTTAAAATTTTGTCCCTTAGTTTTGAACGCTACTGTATCTATACATATCTATCTTTCTCTCTTCTCTCTCTCTCTCTCTCTCTATATATATATATATATATATATATATATATATATATATATATATATATGAGAATATACATACACACGTGGATACATACCTGATGATTGTCATTCTTTGCAGATGAAGATCATCTCTTCACTTGATAGCTTTGTGCCTTTCAATCAGAATCTTATCATTTCCATAATTTTTACCCAAGTTAACGCCCTAATATTGGTCCGTAATTGATTTTACAACCTCTCTTACACACATGGCGAACATAAAGTCTGTTTGCGTTATCTCTATTGGAAATTTTCCCGTAACAGCTTTAAAAACTTGTCACAAAACTGGACATCTGCAGGTCTTTCTGGTACGCCTGCATTTACATGAGGTTGCACCTGACATCTCTGGTGTGATTGCCTGTGACTGGCTATACCAGCCGCCAAAATGGTGACCTTTCCACAAATACTGCAAGTGTGTTAGAGTCCTACATGTATCTTCTTTTCTAATTACGCGCTTCTTTGTAGGAACGCCCGATTCTGTTCTGCTGAAAATTGGTGCAGCGTTCCTAAATTAACTTTCTCCATACATACAAACATACATAACCTTTTAGTGAAGAACCGTTTCTTTTGGAACGTTCCCTATAGATCGTATATTTGTGTGAAATAAATATAATCTATTCAATATCTTTATTGAATTCTTTGTTCTTAACTATCTCTCCCTCTTTCAAAAGGACTAAGTGTCCACAATCCTCGCCTTAGTGTTTATGTTCTCGAACATCTCCTAGTTGCAAGGGAACTCTCTCTTTTGTCTTCGCATTATTTTTATATATGCTTGTATCTCTCACTATTAAACTCAGCTGTTGCTTGTTCCTTAAGCTTTTCTCGATTCATCAGTAGTATCTGTGAGCACCCACCGCCATTGGATAAGAGTCTTTACTGATTGATATGAACATAATTCAGTCCACAGTTTCTACTCTCATTTCTAAACTAGATCCCACAAGGCTTACGGATGCGAAGACATCGCTGTCATTGTCCTAAAAATGTGTTCTTGAACCGGCTCCTTTTCTCTGAAAACTTTTCAATAAATGCCTCACTGTTCTTTGCTTTCCAGATTGTTGGAAATCCTACTCTGTAGTCCCTGTGTAGGGAAAATTCTGACATTAATTATCGTCCTATTAGTCTCTTACCTCATTTTGATAAAATATTTGTTGGATAAGCGCCCTCTGGTGATAATTACAGTCGGCGCGAGATTTGAAATAATCTCTCTCTACATCTCTCTCTGCCCCCTCTCTCTGCCTCTCTCTCTCTGCCTCTATCTCCCTACCCTTCTCTCTCTCCCTACGTCTCTCTCTCTCTCTCTGCTTCTCTGTCTTTCTTTCTCTCTCTGCTTCTCTCTCGGTGACTTTCCAAGTGAAAAAACGTATTCTTTTCGTTGCAGACACAGAAAGTGGCTTTGAACAATCCATTCCTCATTTTTTTACCTTTTTATAAAATGCCCTATTAATCTCTTTTTTAATATTTTCTTATTTTTGTCCAGATTCACATGAGTCTGCAAATAGTGTATCAGGAGCATTAAAAACTCATCAAAAGTATTGAATCCCTCAACATATTAGAGGATCTAGTGAACGAAGAAGTGGTTAAGCCTCACGAAACTTCACACGACCTCCTTTAGAATAAGCAATATGGTTTCAGTTTCTTCCTCTATACCGTTGATTTTTTAAAAGTTATCACTGAATCTGTCTAATAGGCATTATATAAGTACAGGGAAAATCGGAGTGTTTCTTTAGATTTCTTGCAGCCATTCAAGCACAAGAACAATCATATGGCTCAGTTCAATCGTTCCTAACAAAACGTGTAATGAAAATGGTGTTTAACGGACACGCTCCTGCTTCATTTTCACAATATGATATCCGGCAAGGCTCTATCCTTGATTCCATATTGTTTATCTTCATCAACAAAACTCCTGAGGTCATAATTTCCCAAATATCCCAAATATTTTTTTATGCTGATGACAAATCTAATTACACCTGTCCTTATTAGCAAGTTGGACAGGTCCGACAAAGTAAAACTCAAAACAGCTCTCGAAAAGGAGAACTAATCCGTCGTTCACTCTGGCAAGAAATAGATTGTAAATCTTAACGCCTCCAATGAAAAACTGCATTAATTTACTCCCTATAGAGAACCTATTCTGCCTCTCATCGGTGATACTAACTTCCAGGAGATGAACTCCTTTTGCTTTGGGCTCACTTTTCCTCTGGTATAATGGAGAGCATTCATTATGAATCAATTGCTAAGTCTGCTGTTGGTACACTGTGTCCAGACAGGCATGTTTTTATCATCAGAAGTTACCTTACATATTTATTAAAAAAAACTGCATTCGTCCGTGCATTGACTATATCTGTCATATCGGTTTTGATGTGTAACAGTATATATCGAGATTCTTGATAAATTTGAAACAGAATTCGGTAATATAAACAATCCTGGTCTGATATCTTGACATAAATCATTTTCTCACCAACAAGACATGAATTCCTTCTGTCTTTTCTACAGATAATTTCATGGTAGTGATTCTGAAGAGTTTCCTTCCTTCGTGCCACGACTGGATCCATATAAGCGTTTTACTTGATTTGTAGTTAGGTCTCACTGGATTGATGTTGAACTAGTTAGATGCAACTGTGTGTTTTTATTCTCTTAGTTTATTATTCTAATAATTTATTTTCTAACACTGCTCGGCTGTGGAATTTCCATCCAAATTCTTACTTCCCTGTCAACGATAATCTTTAAATGCAGCTCCGTCTTTTTTTTTCTGAAATACATTCTTTTATAGTCCTTTCTCATCACTCAAGTCTCCCAGTAACGACATGCGTAATAGTGGCATTATCGACTTGCTTGGAGTGAACTGAGTAATTTACACACACCCCCCACCGCCCGCACACACATACAGAAAAATGTTCGTGAATATCAAAGGATTATAATAAAAATAAGCGGGGAAAATGTTTGTCATTATTCAATTACACACACACACACACACACACACACACACACACACACACACACATATATATATATATATATATATATATGGGTGCATGTGCGTATTTAGTCAGTATATGTTCATACAAAAATGTTTCATTGAATAATATAGACTATAATAATATGTTTATATATATATATATATATATATATATATATATGGAGGGAATATTTAGGCAGCATATTTTCATACAAAAATATTTCATTAAATAATATAGGCTATATATATATATATATATATATATATATATATATATATATATAATTAGCTATTTTTACCGATCAGCTCTGTTTTAATTTACCATCTGGCAATTGACTTGTGCCTGACGTTCAGAGGAAATGTATATTTTTCTTAATATAATTTATATCAATATTATTATACATCGAGCAATATTTTATAATCAACAGAAACAACATGTCCGATATCTTATATTCGTATTCATATATACAAACACACACACACATACATGCACACAAAATCACACACACAGAGACACACAAACACACACACACCCTAATATATATATATATATATATATATATATATATATATATATATATATATATATATATATATATATATATATATATATATATATATATATATATATATATATATATATATATACCGGTTTTACTCTAGCGTAAATATCTTTGAAATTTTTATAGTAACAACAAACTGTTGTTTGAAATGGCAAAATTCTATCATGTAGATCCAAGAATATATTGGTAATATATAACTTTAGTCAATTGAATGTTGTTTCTCATATACAAATTCAATGATACTATTTCCCACGACAGTGAAAAAAAATCATACACTCATAATAAAAATTGCATAAACCATAATTTTAGTGTTGGGAGCGTGATGTTGTCTTTTGTCTTTAAGATTTGATTGCTTTTATTATTACAGGAAAACCTAATGTGCTAAAGGAATTAGCTTTGAGAATTTTTACGCCAAAAGCATAGTTATTGCTCTTACATGTTTACTTGAGGTTTTCAAAAGATATTACGGTTTTATTTTTCTTATTTGTAACATGAATGCAATTACAAGTAATGCTGGTTGTCGAATCTGTAATTAAAGCCATTTGAAGCGTGTAATATATGCATTTCACGCGTTTTTTAAGAGGAAGAAAATTGCTAAAAACAATTTTAGGGGACTAGCCTTCCTAGAATGAACTGACGAGAAAATAAAAGATAGAGGACAATTTTTGACGTATTTAAAATTATTAAAAAAAAAAAAGAAAGAAAAAACTAGAGAGGATAAGTGATATACATTATGGTGAAAAAGTCGATGAATTGATGCTGGTGATATGAAATAAAACGAAAATCAGAAATAAGAATAAAAGGAAAGGAATGTTAGATATGAAATAAGAAGTAAAATTTGGGATTGAAATATAAATAATTCAGACGTGAAGAAGTGTAGAAACGACAGAAAATATGAAGAAAAAACATAAAACATATAGAAAAATAACAAACAAATTTTAGAGGAAGATGAATATTAGTTGTGAATAAAACAGTAAGATATAATAAAGATATATTTAAAATAATGATATAATTAAAATAAAGATACAATTAAAATAACGATATAATTAAAATAAGCATATAAACATATAGAAAAAAATAGAGAAAAAAAGTGTTCCGATTGTGATTAATTGTAATCTGCACCGAAGAAAAAATAATTGCTTCATTCTCAACGCTAACAATATTCCGTGTTTGATTTCAAATATCAATTTCCATAACAAATTAACTATTTCCATAAAAAAATTTTCTTTAATACTACATTCTTATCTGCACTTTCTTTTACATGAACGTGTTACTTTTTATAAATATTTTACTTTCGAGCAACGCAAGTCAATAAGATGCAACGGGTTACTGAGTGTGAAAGAATTTGAGAAAAAAATGCAATAGTAAGGAGAGACGATAATAAAAGATCAACAATTAAAAAGGCATGTGATAATTATGAACATAGCGTTTATATTTTTTGAAAATCAAAGTTCAAGGAGCAGGCAGAGATTCAACAAGCAAGAAGCGCAACAGAACAATTGGTATTATAAGACTTGTGTTAAATGTAATAATAGTACACACTTGTGCAAATTAGTGAAAGAAAGCGAATAATTCTATTATATATTTAATTTTTTTCATATTTTTCCAATGACCCATGACCCAGTACACATGTTAATACTTCGTCTGTCAATTCCACAACGTCGTTCCTTGCAAATTGAAAAGAGATTCTTGATTGGATTTGAATCAGGAGATTTCCCGACCCAGTCTATTGTACTTTGATTTGCTCACTGGTAACGCTTGCCAGTGTGTTCGTGCAGAGTTACAATTTTCGTACGCTTCCATGGTGCAACGTTCATCGCAGACAATGGCCGTAGGATAACTAATCGACAGTCGAGATAGTAGTGTCTCAGCGTGATAAAAGTCTGATGCAATCACGAATGACGCAATATTTTTCAAGGCCAAAGTTCATCATACACACAAAAAATAGATTTATATTATTGCACACAACTGCAAATGACCTAATCTGAGGAATATATATATATATATATATATATATATATATATATGTGGGGGGGTATATATGCATGTAATTAATAGTGCACGCTAAGATAAAAATGTATCGAATAGCATATTGTTAAATATTTCCAATAAATATTCCTGTTAAGACGCACAGTGTAGGAATTCTTTGTTTTATTTTTCACTTCTCCAATAAATACTGTAGCTTTATTTAAGCTAGTGATAATTACCAGCATCAGGGTAACAGATAACTAAAACTAAGAAAAACATATTCAGCCGTATGTGAATCAAATGTATTTTAAATACAAATCCTTATTTTAAGACGTGCTCAGATTACACAGGTATGTCCTTGAATTTCACTGCGATTTTCTCACATGCATTACACACACTGTCCCAGTGGCAAGAAAATCCCTTTACCATCCGATGAATGATTTTGGGAGAGGCAAAAGAATATACGATAAATTTAGAAATAATTCATAGATGATTCACTCCATATTCCATGCACTTCACATTAAATGTGTAAAAGAAAGTAAAGAATTGATTTAAGAAATATTACTAAAATATATTCCATGTAAGGATAATTGTTTAGCAGACAACATGCGGTCAAAGTAAGTTTTCTATTTATTGTTTCTCTCAATCTATCTATCTATCTATCTATCTATCTATCTATCTATCTATCTATATCTATATATATATATATATATATATATATATATATATATATATATATATATATATATATTATATATATATATTATATATATATGTTATATATTATATGTATGTATGTATATTTTATATTGTATGTATGTTATATATTATATGTATGTATGTATGTTATATATATATATATATATATATATATATATATGTATATATATATATATGTGTGTGTGTGTACGAATACATTGTTGAGATCGCTTTCGGTTAGCACATAATCAGAAGAAACCGTTAAAAAGGTAATTGACAAAGAGGAAAAAAATGGTAGTTAATGAGATAATATGTTAGGAAGAGGACAAAAAACCACAACTAAAAGGAGATTTTATTGGTGAAATATTCGTTAATAAAACGAGTGAGAAAAGAAAAAAAAAAAAATGGAAGACATATTAAAAAAAAAAAAAAAAAACAAGGTAAATGTTTCTAGGTAAGCATAAAAACTGTTACTCGAACACACACTAAAAGACATTGAGATTGAATAAAATGCCACTTCTGTTTTCCCAGTGATGTTTGAAAAAAAAATAATATGGACAACTTCAAGTTAACGTAAAATGTGATCGGTGCGGGCCCTGTAGAAAACCGTCAATGAATTGTTCATGTATCTTGGTGAACAATTCGAATAATCCAGCAGGTGTTGAACGATACACAGGCCGGGTAAATCGGAAACTACGATGAGAAGAACCCTGTTTTATACTAGCATGAATGTGTTGATCAATTAAATTTTCCATTCGCTGTTTTGCTCCACTTAGATATCCAGCTTCGCACTGACATTTAAATTTGTATGCAAAAGGACTAGTTAAAAGATAGGTCAAACTCTATTTGACGAACGAATGGAAAACAGGATTGCAAGGGGTACTGATCATTAGCGCACGATGGTCCAAGATAGAGATCAGGTTTATCTTAATAGACATGGGGGACGTAGCAATTCCATATTGGTGATATTCTGGTACACAGATGACAAATGTAACCTCTTCGCCATCCACCGTAAACTTTCTCTAAACTTAATGACTTTAAAACGAAGAATTTGCGGACATATGGTTATTTGGACTTGTTTTGTTGTGAGGAACCTACCCCCAACTATAGTAAATATTTTTTATGCACCCATATATATGTTGGACCGAGAACAAGGCACAAATAATAAAAAGCACAACAGGTAAACTATCAATAAACCACCAGAACAAATTAAACCCACGTGTGACAGTACAATGAATGCTCCTTAAACGGTAATTGCTTAGAAAAGAACGTAATATACCAGGCCACGGTAAAATCAACAGATAATGAAGAAAAAATATACATAGGAATATCTGAAGGACCCGGGAAACAAAGAAACTATGCACGCAAAACATCTTTCACAAACAGTAAATACGCGAACAGTACATTGCTTTACAAGTACATCTGGGAAATTAAAAATGAAAAAAAAAAAGCACACCAAAAATATAATGGAAAATAAGGAAAAGGTCATCAGCCTACAACATTCAATCAAAAACCTGCAAACTTTGTTTGGGGAAAAATAGATATTATTACGTTCACAGACCAAAATAAATTACGAAATGAACGATCTGAGCTCATCTCAAAATGCAAACGTGAAAATAAAATAGCTATAATTGCTATATATCGATAAAAAGATCACTACATTAGCCAAAAATTGAAAACCAAATAGAATAAATAGAAACATGCAAGATAAAAAATAAGTAAATAAATAAAAACTTAATAAAAATTAATACAAATAAATAAATAAATGAACAAATTAACAAATAGCCCCCGCTAAAATAACCGTTAGAACTAAAAAAAATAAGCCTAAATAAGCAAAAACACTTAAAAATACCCAATCCAATTAAAAAAATTAAAAACTGTCCACCCGCCAATGTAACAGCATAGACTTCGGCAAGAATTCAAAACATTGGATAAATAAATAGCTTTAACTGTCTTCCAATACCAAAACAAACTATTGAATAAGCGACGTAAGCAAATCCAACCACCAATTTTTTTCCAACGTAATTAAAATATCAAAAAATGAAAAGAATAAATATTACAAAATGAAAATGAAAAACAAGTAAAATAAATTAACGCAAACAAATAAATTAATAAACAAACAAGCCACTCCCGCAAAAACAAACGCCAGAATAGGTTACCCACAATCCACCACTGACCCACATATGTAAATAGTCGAGAAAAATTCCAGCATTCTCGGCCGGACAATGCGTCCAGCATGAAACAGCCTGTCGCCTCTGAGTGTTGACTTCAATGTTCATTTTTATATTTATATTTACATACCCTCTAACTATGATATTGAGCAATTTATCCCATAAATATACACTTTATAACTATATATATATATATATATATATATATATATATATATATATATATATATATATATATATATATATATATATTTTCAAGTTATGTTATATTTATGGGATAATATGTTCAATATCAGAAATAGAGCATATGTAAATATAAAATTGCTCACTGAAGTCAGAACTCAGTGTTGACAGACTATTCTATGCTAAATGCAATCAACAGGCCATGCATTGCATTTTTCACGACTATATATGTATACGGTTCAGAGGTGGATTGTGAGTTGACTATTGCATTGTAGTAGCCTACTCTAATGGCTATTTTGGCGAGTGTGGTTTGATAAATTGTTTATTATTTATTCGGAATAATTTATTTTAGTTTTTTTGCTTATTTATTTTTATTTTTGATTTATTGTCTCCGTTTTTCGATTTTTAGGTAATGCAGTAAAAATTTCTTTTTGTGTCTGCATTTTATGATGAGTCTGATGGTTTATTTATTTATTTTTTTGGTCTGGGAAGGTAATTAGAGATATTTTTCTTCCAAACAGAGTTTCCATTTTTTGGATTGATTTTTGTAGGCTGATATTCTTTTCCTTATTTTCCATAATATTTTTTCACATATTTTTTATAGATAGATAGAGCGAAACTCTCTCTGTCTCCCTGTCTTTCTCTGTCTCTTTCTGTCTCTGTCCCTCTCTCCCTCTCCTCTCTCTCTCTCTCTCTCTATATATATATATATATATATATATATATATATATATATATCAGATTTGTGCTTATCTCATTATCGCATTAATGCGAGTAGAGGAAATAGAAAAGGATGTCTTCTCATTGTTTGTCTCTATACACAAACAAATATATATATATATATATATATATATATATATATATATATATATATATATATATAATTGTGTATTTGGAAAGCTATCCTACTTTTTTTTAAAGGAGATGAGTTTATTGTAGAAGAATTTTACAGTTTTGTGTATCTTGTATATCACTAACTTACCGCTGATGGCAGGAAACCTCATTTTATTACATCTTCCTGGAAACTTTCGCCAGTGCATCAGTTTTCACAATATGGGAAAATTGCTTGCATCCGTTGCATCTTTTTCTGTGAACAATTCTGATCCTCTTCATTATCATAATCGCTTTTAAGCGTTTAAATACGTAATGTAAGTTTTCCCTTCAATCATGAATTTTTCTAAATGAAAAGAAGAAGCACTACTTCTCACAGTTAGAATGTTGTTTGCAAGACCAAATTAAGAACTGAATCTGTATCCATGACACATCTGAAATTTGTGTTTGTATGTACTGTAAGAATTACTACTACACACAGAAAAATAGACAAAACACGGTAATATATTTCGATAATTCACAAAGATGCTAAAATTCGTATAAAAAAGAACCGTTATTAAACAATTTTGACTGTCCGCAACATTAATGGCAATCACTTCTTCGTACACACTCAAAACACATACACACACACGTACGCATAGAGACACACACACACATTGAATGATACTTTTAACTTTAATTAAAATCATAAACAGATAAATGCTTTTATTTGTCAATTTAAAAAGAAATAACATTTATTTTCTACAAGGTTTTAGAATCACAAATATTATATATATATATATATATAGAGAGAGAGAGAGAGAGTGAGTGAGTGAGTGAGAGAGAGTGAGAGAGATAGATAAAGAGTGAGAGAGAGAATTGTGCCTCAAACAATTTATTTCAGTTCCAAACAAACTTGTATAGTTTATCCTTCAAAATAATCCCCCTCGAGTTTAATTCACTTTTCCATCCTTCTCTGTCACGTTCGTATGTATTGATAGATGGATTCTTCATGGATGCCCCTCACCTTCATAATTACAACCTACTTGATGGTCTCCACGCCTTCGAATAATAGACATCAGTTTGTGGAAAGAAAAACAGTCATTTTGAAAAAGATCAGGTGAATACAGCAACGTTCTTGTCGATCAGGAAGAAGCCATGATTTGTCCTGCCATAAAAGCATGTGAAAAATGCGATGGTTGCAGAAAGCTAAGATTACAGATATATAGTCCCAAGATATTATGTTACATGATAACTCAAACCGCCTATCTTTTATTCGGCCATTTCGCTCACAGGAAACCTAGTCAAATTACTTTTGACACAGACGTTATATATATATATATATATATATATATATATATATATATATATATATATATATATATATAAATTGTCATCTAAATCACGCAAGAATTAAATAACACAGATATATTTAACAAAATTACGCAAACATACCTTGAAACTCTATAGAGTAATTTTATTTAAAGAAATCGCCATTGGCTTCAAGTGCAGCATGAAGACATCTTCAGAATCTTTTGAAACTCTTCTGGACGGTCTCCTTGCTAAATACTTGTCTTTAGTTTATCTTTGGTGTCACAAAGCGTTTTGTTGGTCTCTCGTGCATCTGTGTCTTACATATAATAATAAAAAATGCTGCAATCTTGGGAGTAAGGTGGCCATATATAAGGTGTAATGGGACCTCAGAAATTGGTTGACTACCATGACTGGGTACTCCTGCTTATATGGCATGGAGCCGCGTTGTGTTGACAGACATAAGTTCTTCCAACAGCCAATCTCATCAACTATGTTGAGTCTGAAGCTCTTACCAAAAAATTCTTTTTTTATCAGAACGATCAGAATGAGATCTTTATCGCCGACCCATCGTAGTCATCATTAGATTCATTCAAGTCTTTCCATATCCTCTGCACTGACATCAGAATGACATACAAATACTCTGGCATGTTTGCATTGGGGCTTCCGGCGCAAATGCCAAGCAGTACAGCATATCTTTTCCAAATTTCTCGCGTAGTGAATTAAGTCATGATGCTGTTTTTCTCACTCACGGTGTCTAATTGACCCTACTACACTCTACAATCAACAAAATCAAAAAACAAACCACGCGCATGCGCAAAAGTGAGAAAATATAAAATGGCGACAAATTTAGGCATCCCACCCTGTATACTGAATACGCTATATCCTTTAAAGTCACACGCACGTGTGTTTGTGTGTGTGTATGTGCATATATATATATATATATATATATATATAACACTTTCAAAGTAAAGCAAAATAACAGCGTCTTTTTCTAGCTTTTTTTACAAAGAAAATTAGTGATATATTTTCCTCTCGTCTCTCTTAACTTCTGTCTTTTTCTTTCTATGAGTTTTTTCTACTCTACCCCTTCGATTTCAATATATAACTTCCGTTAAACTAACCGTTTAAATGTATCAATATCTGCTAACTCACTCATGTCTTCTCTCCCCCATCACTTTCTCACTTCGTTAATTTACATATGTTTAATAAAGCCCGTCAAAAATGTGTAAATTTCCTTTTCAATTTTTTTGTTTGAAGTAAAGTCTGATGATCCGCAGTCTTTAAAAGGATGTGGTGAAATAATCTATGGAACCTTAAAGTGGTCTGTTTTTATTTAATATATATATATATAGAGAGAGAGGGTGAGACTTTTTATATATAAATTTTATATATATATATATATATATATATATATATATATATATATTCCATAAATACAAACTCTTATCTTGAGAAAATATTTATTCTTTTTTTTTAATTCCGTTTTAATATATATATATATATATATATATATATATATATATATATTTACACACATATCGATGTACGTGCTCTTGTGTGAGTGCATGTTTTTTGTGCGTTTCAGATAATCTGGAGATTCTATCTAAAGATAAAATATGGATCATCTACGGTAATGCCCACGAACAAAACAACGGGCGGATCCCAATCAATCTGTAGTACCTAAAAGAAAAACCATAAAATGGATTGCCATATCAGTGGCGAGATATGAAAGGCTTTCTGGATTATTAATTACTAATGTCTGCGTACACTGTTCTCCAAATAATTTCGTAGTTGTCATCTTCGATGTTTGAATGAAGAAAAAAATTAAATCAGTGAACTGCCAAATAATACTGTTACAGGGAAATATCCATTTACGAATTGCTTCACTGACGCATAAACCATAAAAGATTTAATCTCTCACCGCTTATTCCTAATCGTGGCCAACATCGAATCACAGTTTGTTTCAATAAGGCCAGAATTACTTATAGGCTGAATATATCACGCGTTTTGCAATGTTAAGTATTGAATTCAGTTTTATTTCACAGTAAATAAAATCGATTTTTATTAAAATGGAATTTTAAATCTTACGAATATTTAGCGGATCATCATCGAACCCAGGAAAATATTTTGATATCATATCCGAGTTAATTTTAATTAAGTAATTAAAATAAATACTGACATCATTTTAATGTTGAACTAAGAGAATAGAAACACACTTCGGCAAATACAGAAATCAAAAATACATACCTGTTACGATATGCAGTGAATATGCTTATGAATTAGCACTACTACCAGATAAATTATTGCACAAATTACAGAATTGCAAACTGAAATCAATATTTCTTAAAGTCAGGAATGTACTTATATTTCAGGAATCTAATGCTTCTAAAATTTAATATGCATGCGATTAATGGAAATGGAAGAAAAAAATACTTAATGTGGCTTTATCTTTCTAGTGTTTTAATGGAACCCCAAATAATAGAGGACATTCTTAATGTAATTAAATTGCTAAGCCAGCGGGTGCCTGAAAATGAAAAATAGTTGAGAATTCTTCCGTGTAGTTACGTGTAATCGTTGGCCTGCTACTTCCCTAAGGGATTTCATTTTCTTTAGCTACAGATATTTTTTCTACTTTAATTTACTTTTTCTGATTGTGGGAACTGAGTTCATTTTCTACTGTTCGGTTAGGTTGTGGGTTTCGATGAATTTTCCTGTTCTTTTTCGGCGAGAAATATATTTAAAAATTGGTTTAAATATGCAAATAATACAAAAGTAGTTGCAAATATCATGCTTTCTCATCTATTCACGGTTAAACTAGAAATATGAAAGGATTTTATTTTATTATTTATTATATATTCCTTATTTGAGTGAATTGAAGAACGGAGAGATAGACTTTAATGTCGGACATTTTTAACACGCTTGTTCCAAAATTCCGACATGAAAATCTATAATAAATATGAATTTTATTGACAAATTTGGTATCATTTCTTTTTGGCTTATTATTCTTCAAATTTTATTAAACAGCTTATTAGATCTACATATTTTAAGAAGCGCACGTGAACCACCTTTCGATATAATCATATAGTACCTTGTGTTTTGGATCGAAACACAACGCACACAACAAGGTGATTGCATTTAAGTATGAAACAGGCTGTGACCGCTCGGTGTCCGCTTTTTTACTTACTTCCGCTTTATTCCTGATATTGAGCATTTTATCCCATAAATATAGTATACCGTAAAACTATACTTTATATATATATATATATATATATATATATATATATATATATATATAATAAAGCATGTTTCAATATCAGGAATATAGCGTAACTAAGTATAAAAGCGGACACCGAGCGGTCACAGTCTGTTTCGGTGGCCTGACCATTGCGTCTAGTATGAAATAGTCTGTCTCCTCTAAGTGTTGACTTCAATGTTCACTTCTATATTTACACACGCTCTATCTCTGATAAATATAGCACACCTTAAGAGTATATTTCTAAAAAATACTCAGAAACTGATATATTTTGTCATCCTAAACAAATTGGATTACGAAAAAAACTAGACCACATACTCCATGATCACATAAAGTTTAAAAAACTTAACAAGAATCCGACCAACCAACTAAAATCAAAGCTTAATAAACTTATTAATGCTAATAATGCTGAACAGAACTCTTTAAAACTCCCTAAAACTGTTGGTGATATAAGACCTGGTTACATATACGTCACTATAAAAACACATAAACCTAACTATCCTCTCCGTCCTATCATATAGCAAATTCCAACTCTTGTGTATCAAAACAAGATACGGTTAAACTAGAAATATCAAACTCATTACAAAATTCATTAACCAACTCAATACTCCCTACCTTCTTAGTAAATATAGTGTTAAGTCAACATTAGAAGTAATCCAAATCCTAAAAAGTCAAAAACCCAACAATGAAATCCTAGCTTCACTTGATGTTGAAAACTTATTTACCAATGTCCCTGTTAGTGAAACTATTGACATAATTATAAGAATTATATAGAGTAACTCATCTTTACCCCCACTAAAAATTAATCCTAATATTTTAAGGAAACTACTATTAGCTTGTACTACTGAAGTCCCTTTCTTCGATCACAATAATAATATATATATACAACGTGATGGTGTCTTCATGGGTTCAGTACTGGGTCCGACATTTAGCAAATTCTGCATGTCGAACCTCGAAAATAAGATATTTGCAGATTTTAAAAAAACATCGATCTACATAAGATACGTTGATGATATTCTTATGTTAGTTAAAAATACAGATGAAATAATTCAAATTTAAACATTTCCAAAATAATTCTGTCCTTAAATTCACGTATGAATCCATACATATAATAAAAATTCCCTTCCATGACACATTGATAAACACAAATAATAACAAATTTACTCGTTCGCCATACAAAAAAACCTACAAGCATAAATTCATGTACACTTAACTACAAGAGCGAATGCTCATATTACTACAAAATAGCAATTATAAAGAATCTAATACATTGTACAAAAACTAATTCATCCACAAAACAGATTTTTTGCAGTGAACTAAAGAATATAAAACAAACACTTATTAATAATAGCTTTCCAAACTATATAGTTGATGAACAAATAAGAAACTTTCTTAGAAATCTCAGTACCAAGCAAATAGCACATAATACTGCTTGTCTCAAACATATTAATCTCCTATATCGTAATCAAATGCATACTAATTATGAACAAGTTGAAAATATACTAAAAAATTAGTAAATACTAATACATCTACCACAGATTCTATCAAAAAAATTAAGTTAATCATATACTGCACTAAATCTAGTATATCCAACTCAGTTATTCGCAATGATTCTTCTTCTACGGTTAGCGATTTGCAAAAAACCAACATATTTTACAACTTCAAATGCCCTTTGGGAGATTGTATCTCCAATGATTTAAATAATATTTATGTCGGTCACACCATAATCCCGATTTCACGACGCTTGACACTATATTTGAATGATAACTCTAACATTTTTAGGCATTTTAAACGACATACCTGGCCGCATACACAATTTCGGAAAATACTTGTTGAAAACACAACTATACTAAAACATGAAAACAATAAACAAAAACTAAAAATTCTTGAAGATATATACATAAAACAGTTGAAACCTAACCTGAATAAAATAAAATATGGAATCTCCACATATATTCTTAAATGTCTATAATTGGTAACAGAAGCCACCGGTTTATACCAAAATAAAATTTCTCGAAATCACTCTCGCGTAGTCATGAGCTGCGGTGCGATTTTCGCTTTCAGAATCTTATATGACCGAGTTTGTCGTTGCTTGGAAATCTTCCATGTAAACAGAAACGGACTATCACCACTGGTTAATATATTGTACTGTAATTGTCATCTTTGATAATGGCTTATGTAAGACGAAAGCTTAGATTGATTAAAAATATGTATCAATAACCTTCGTTTAAATAATGTTAAAGCTTAAAATATGAAAAGAATTTACATAAAATAAATTGACAACCTTGTCTATATTATGTAATGAAACTTCAATATGCTTCTCCTTTTACTGCCACTGATTAATGCACGTTTGCGAAGCGAACATGCTCATTATTATTATTATTATTATTATTATTATTATTACTACTACCAAAGATACACACACGCATACATTCACACACACACACACACACGCAATATATATATATATATATATATATATATATATATATATATATATATATATATATATAAAGAAATAGATTATGTTGGACAATTATTTAATATATTTTCTGTTTATTCATTATTTTAATAGATAATATTTATTTGAGTAAATGCTCTGTTGTATTCTTTAAATTAAATAATATTAATTACATTTACTGGCCTGAATGTTAGTTGAAAACATGTGCTTTCCGAACATACGGACTTTATCCATTTCGTAATATGTTACCAATATTTACGTTAAGGTACATTTCGTGCGCAGATATGATCTTTTGGAAATGATCGTCAAAGATTTGCTGTTTATAAACAGTAATTTGGCCTTTGTTAACCAGTCGCTTCTTTGTGGTTGAATGATGGCAATCCTTTGGGGTTACAGGTTCAATTCCGGTCGGAGAAGCACATTATTTCTACGACATTTCTCGATAGTCATAACGGGATATATAATTAATTTTGTTTATTTAAAAACCCAAACTGTATCAATTAAAATAATATCCACTATATATATATATATATATATATATATATATATATATATATATATATATATATATATATATATATATATATATATATATATACGGATATATGGATAGATTTATTTTAATATGATATTTAATTACTTGAAAGTTTATTATAGTGGACACTTCGTATTTGAAAAAGATGCCTCAACTTATATTATGAGACATTGTGTATTGCGTCTATATGCCTTACTAAGAATTCGCGAATGTGCAGACAATGTAAAACGTTAATTTTCAGGATCATTGTCCCCGTATTTAAATTTTTTCACAGAAATTCAAGAAAAAATGTTGCAGATATGAATGAATTAATTCCAGACGAGGAATATTTAAAAGAAATCGTATGAATACTGTGTGACGAGTGATCATTTCATTCAAATGTGAAAATGTCTTGTGCCAACGACCTAAAAAGAAATTTGATACTTAAGTGACAGAAGAATCTTGGAGGGCATCAATGAAATCAGGGTTTCTTATGACCAAATTTTTCTAAATAAACGGATTTTGGCTAAAGAATTCATGAGACGCTTCTGATATTTACTTTCGATTTAAAATTGCATTATTTTGTATTGTCAACAATGTGTTCGTCAAAATTATGAGATTGAACATAAATATAAGCGAAAATATAGAATTAATAAAATATGTATCAATATTGTTATTTTCTTTCTTACTTTAATGATAATATTATTAAGCTTATCAGACTATAAGAAAAGAATTTACATTAAATAGACAACACTTGTCTATATTATTTAATGAAACATGTCTCAATATATATATATATATATATATATATATATATATATATATACACAGAATTATTTTGGAAACGTTTTTGAAGTTGAAGTATTTCATCTGTTTATGATGCGTTGGATATTGGATGTAGGCTTTGGTCTTTTCTCTGTCTCCTTGTCCAAACTTTTCCTACATTACTGTAAGCAAATGACGCTCCGATAGACAGACAGAAAGTTCCAGGTTATGCATTGTAGAGTCTACTAAACACTTCATCATAGAAATCATTCTGATAAAATCTCATCCACCAACAGTCTGTATCCTATCAGGTTCAGCCCAATTTTTGAATGTAGTAATTCGATATTCATGTATTTAATACGCAGTCTTCTTTTCTATCCACCGAAACAAACCTACAGTGAAAAATTGATGCTGACTTGCGAAACATGATTTTGGAAAACATGCGTAACTCTATAGAATATTAAAAAAAAGAAAAAGAATAGGCTGCAAACGAAAGCCATTATTCTGCCAAATCAGATGTATGGTGGCAACATTTGGAACCCTCTACACTATTCCCACGCGCTACCTGTTGCTTCGCCCCTTCGTCATCGCCTAATGGCTTTGGTAGTAGCGGAATGCAGAAGAAGAGATGAGACGTTTAGAAAGGTTGCACAGAGAGACATTATGCTGGAGTTTATTTATAGTGAGATGGTTGATACAACCAGAGTCATTGATGGCTGAAGAAGACGACTCACACTCCTAGAGGTCACCACCAACCATGCTGATAGAAGGCAAATAGAGAGCAGTGGAGTTTTGGAGGCGTAACAATCAACAAACCAACCAAAGGTCCAGTTAACAACAGTTCGGTATCTGTCTTTATTTCTGAGATGAGTTATTATGTACACTATTTACATTATTCGAACTATTTTCCTCATCTTTGTCGCCATGTTTATCACAATATTTCGGCTATTGAACGCTCTGGCCTTCTTCAGGTGGTTGGAATGTCAAACTTAACCCTTTATTTCGCTCACTGGTATAGACTGTTTTAGTTTCACGTGCCATGTATAATGTATGTCAGTTATAAGTTATCTCCAATTAATTCCCCTCTCCAATTTCTCCACAACCTTAACCAGGTATTGAACTAACACTCTTTGGGTCCTGTTACTGGACCAAACTAACATGGCACAGTGGATAAAAGCGCTTTTGACCCCAGCCTTCAATTTGATTGGTCAGACCTTCTTCAGAAACAACAGTAAACGGTTGTGCTATCAGCATAGATACCAAGTTGAGAAATGATGTAATCGTGAACGTTGTTAATGAAAATTAAAAAGAAATTAGGACCAAGGATAAGGGTCATGAAAAAGAACCTGAATTCATCCAAAACGATCTAGAGGAGTGGCCGTACAGGAAAACTTTCATTTCAATTTTTTGAAGAAGACCTGTATGCGAAAGTCTGTTGAAAACTTTCGTGATGTCCAAAGCAACAACCTGAGCTTCACCATTCTTATCTAGAGCTCGATAGAATCTTCAGCAATTATCGTCAATACATCAGCAGTTGACCTACAGTGACGAAAGCCGTACTGGTTGTCTTAAAGAAGCCACTGCGATGTCAGATGTTTTACGGATTCAGCATTGATTAGAGACTCTATAGTTTCCCCAAGAGGTAGAAATTAAAAGGCCGATAGTCAGAAGAGGAGAGTTGGATAGTTGGGCCTTTCACCAGAGTTATTAAAACGTAGAACAACGGATGAGGATTTCCAACATGCAGTAAAGAAAGAGGCAGCTAGACATTTATTATACAGCTTGAAGAGAACGGGAACCAGTTCGGTAGCTCACTTCATAAAGACTGTTATAGGGATACCACCATGTTCACATGGTTTTTGGGGGATCCAGATTAGGGTTATATACATAACATTCAAATGAATCTCAATTCTAATTGAAAAGTTAGGCAAGTATACTCCAGATAAGTCATGAGTAGAGTTTTTATAGAATGTTCGGGCGAAGCATTCAACTTGATTGAAGTGAGGAGAAATAGACAATTCCCTCTTATTTAATACATTATTAGAGAGCCGCCAGTATTCCCATCTGTCACAGTTGTTAAATACAATATGGCGCCTCATTCTCTCAGCAAACAGGGTGTTAGCAACTTCGATCACTCGTTTATATTTATTACGAGTAGCCAAAAATAGTCGTCTGTTATGATGGCAAATGTAAAGCTGATATAACAGAAAATAGTGTGTCCTGTGGGCTACAGCGGTAGAACATGATGTGTGCGTTTGAGTGGATAACGGTTGTGGCATAACTATATGCCCATTATTTAAACATAAAAATGTTTATCATTTAAACATATATTCAAACATGAATAATCGTAAGAAACAGTTTCAGATGTTGCATAAGTCTTCATAAATTTCTTTGTTTTATTGTTTATATGTTATGTAATGTTAACAGTTCAAACCAGATGTGATCATGCATCATTGATCATGCCAGATGTGAAGTATTGTGAGGTGATGAAGCACTTGAATGTATGCAGCAAATGCTGTTTATAATATAAGGGAAAAGTTTCTGAAGGAGTAAACAACCTTTTACCAAATCCAATTCCGGGGAAGAGATTATTCAGTTTGTCACATCGACATTAAGAAAATTTTATTTACTCTTTTTTCACTGCTCGGCGCATCAAAAGATAATTATCACGTAATTTTCATCTATGTTGTCAGAGTAGTCAAGAGGGTGAAGAGAAATCCAAGCATGTCGATGAGGAAAATGGCAAAATTGCTTGATATTTTAGATATTTAAAATGGCAGAAAGCAACTGATGTTATGTTGTGGACCGCTGTTGGTTCTAATGTTTCGAAATTGATGTTGGTGTTGACTGAATTAGGAGTGAAAGAGAATAGCAAAGTTTACCAGAACATGTTAGAGAGATATGTGTTGCCGTCGCATTTTGAACTCTTTACGCAAGACAGACCAATCTGATGCAGAACCAGCGCAGAATATATTTATTTTTTGAAGTCAAATCGGCCTCCATCAATCCCTGATATTAATCCGATGGACTTTGCGATATGACGCATATTGGAGAGCTATATTTCCGTATCTCATGAGTCAAACGTGAAAGAAACCTTCAAGATATCGTCGTAATTTTTTGTGTAAAAAAGTGGTCAAAGAATACTGTGCATTAATTTGAGAAGAGATTAAGGGTTATGTTGAAACCAAATATAGGCCATTTTGAATATGTAAAATATTGTTAATAAGTATAACAATGAACTTGTAACGCACATTCAAAAAATTAACATTTTTTAATGATAAATGGAATAATAATTAAATGTATAAGTCACACCAGGTGTATGTAATGCTGTGTTTGATAATAATATGTTGTAGTCCCCTATTTTTTGCTCCTTTATATATACATGCGTGGTGGGAAGTAGCTACAATGTTCGAGATTAAAATATAATAACCCGTATATGTATAAGAAACAATTGTAATCAAAGAAAATATGGAAAAAAATACAGAAGTAGACGAATGTATTTTTGAATGAATTACAGTTCGAAAAAAGAGGAAAATAAAGTAAAATACATCCTAAGCGCTGATATCAGTGTGTATAATACCTGACATATAGTAAGTCTATACAGAGCGGAAGAAATTTATCTTATCTGTTTATCTTTGGACAATCGGCGTGCCGATAGAAGTTGTGTCGGGTTGATTAGAATTTCATTGATCGTTGGCAAGCAAGGAACCAACATTTCCATGGTTTTGCGTTGTCTGCTTTGGCATTTTATCTACTCCCAGAGGCTGAAGATTAGAAATGAGGAGAAATAAATTTGGTTAATATTATTGGCCAATTATTCGTCCATCTAATCACATGTTGGTGTTTTTACATATGTCCGTGCGTGTGAAGAGAGACTCTGACAAAGAGCATGTGCCTTGATTCACTTTCTGGCGTCGTGTGTCAGTCCCTTTTTAGCAGCGACAGAAAAGTCTGGTTAAATCTTGGAAGTACGACAAATCACTCAGATTCATTTCTATGGCAACGGCAGCATGTAGAGAATGTAAGTGAAATAGCAGCTCAATTATATATTCAACTACATCAAGTTTGCACAGTAATCACTCAAGCTGACCTTGAGGATTCATCAATAAACAAAGTATTTTACAGTTGTTCTCACTTTTCTTATACACTGAGTTTTTCTAAGAGTATTTAATTAATAGAAATACCATATTACATTTCAATAAATTAATATAAAGGTTTCTCAAAATATTAGTAGTAGTAAAATTTCTTAGTATTAGTGCTAATTATCTTACAAAGACTAAAAGAAAGAAAAACAGTATATTTTCCGAAACTTTTAAATCAGATAAACAGAAAAAATTAAATACTGGTAAGAGGAATTGGATATGTATGAACATATGCCGAGGCAGATGGTACGAGATAGGTGTCACTATGTGGGGGACATATACGCACGCATTCACACACATATATGAACACATAGGTACACACGAACATACAAAAACGCACAAATGCATATATATGAATAGAAGATCAAATATAAATCAAATATCGATGGGAATCCGAGAAAATGATTGGATAAAGAACAAGTAGGAAACAGATCTAAATCTAACATGTTTCACTTCATTAAAGATTCGTCAGAGATAAAGATAGAAGTGATAAAAAATGTTAAAGAACAAAGAGACGCAGATCAGTAGTAGGTTGTATTTGGTTAGTTCTTATCGGTTAAATACGTGTCACGTGTGATAAATAACAAATAATATTCATGTATGTGTACATATGTAGAAAATGCGTGAAATAATTCAGAAATTGTATTTTGCTGTGCTTAAATGATGACTCAAAGTTATCATCAAAACAACATTTCTTGAGAGAAAAACGCCATTCCCGTACAGCATCTGGACTTTTCATTTCATGCTTCGTTTGTTGAAAATAAATTCTTTTCCGATGGCACTGAAATATCTCATGATGAAGATATTCAGATTCGGTTTATATGTTCATCATTCTGTTGGCTTCTTTTCTTTTTCTCTCTCTCTCTCTCTTTCACCCACATGCCCACTCACCAACACACTCACACAAACATACACATATAGACATATATAATTATGCATATGCATGTATGAGACAAATCAAAATTTATTCGCCACAACATGTCCGTGATAGAAGTACGGATAACTTTTGACGATTCCTCCTATACGTATATATCTGGGAGGGAAAGTCATATATATATATATATATATATATATATATATACATATACAGGTGTACCAGAAAAATAGTCCAAATCTTGTAAAAGCAAAGTTGACCCTTTATTAGAACGGTCATAAATAAAAATTATATGTTTAAAATTAAGTAATCATAGCATTTCATTTTCGAGTTGTTTTTCAATATTCGTTGGACTGTCGTAGGGGAAACGTCTTTCTCACGTTCCAAATATCTTATGTATTGAGTGGGGTCTGTTCTTATTGATTTCTTTAGATTTGAGTTGAAATGATGGTCTCATTTCCTGTTTTGATCTCCAGATCCAGATCTCCTCTCTACTCTTCACACCTTTTTTTATATTTATTCTCCGTGCTCTTGAGGGTTCCAGATTATGGAAGCCATATTATGAATGTTTGTAACATTACTGAAAGTCTGAATGATCTTTTCTTCACACCTTGTTCATTTTTGAAGACAGGGAAGCTGACACATAACAATTTTAACATCTAGCTAACCCAAAGCTAACCTGGTGTCATGGGGGCTAAACGTCTTATCTGAAAACATTGAAAAAAGAAACTCAATTAGTATTAAGGTATTTTTAAATATTACACGTTTTGATTTGTTATACTCTTTTGCTGTTGAATCCTATATATATATATATATATATATATATATATATATATATATATATATATTTAAGTACATTTATTTATGTACTTAAATGCACAAAATGCAAGAAGTCATATATAGGTATAACCCATCAACTGAACAACAGGGTCTCCGTTCACAAAAGCAACATAAAATTACTAGACAATGGTAAATATTTGTATCCCAACACATCTTCAAATTTAACCGGGGTACATTTAATATTATGCCAATATAACAAACCGACAATTATTCTTACCTACAAATACAAGAAAAAACTTCATAAACAAACTTAAACCAGGACTGAATAGATCATATCTGCATTGCCAAATTAGTGATGTTACGACCGAAAGTAATATATATATATATATATATATATATATATATATATATATATATATATATATATATATTGTACAAACTAATTCGTAACAAATTGCCTATATAAAGAAATATTGCATTTCATTAAAATATTATTCTCATCGACATTAAGAAGATTTTATTTACTCTTTTTCACTTTTCGGAGCTTCAAAGGTAAATATCACGTGACTTTCATCTATGTTGTCAGTGTAGTCAATGTCGCTGTTAGCTTTCATATCATCATAATCCCAGAGTCATCTTTTCTTTAAAAAATGTTATTATTTTCAATAGCATAAAGTGAATTTGAGATGAATTTACATTGAATGATTGACACCAATTGTTTCAAGGATACAATGCCAGCTTTTCAACATCCATATATGTATACAGCCAAATTTTGGACGACGAATGGCAATTTTATAAGCATAGCTTAGATGTAGCACAAGTCCTATCGTATGGGATAGCATGGAGGATCTAACTCACAACCTAAACATAGGGTTTCGTTTAATTGGTCCGTATTCTAAAGTTTATAACCATTTTTTCATTGAAATATTAAAGTGAATATTGCATTAAAAATTATGGGGGAATAGTGATGACTTTTTCCCCTGATGAAAGTGCTACCATTAAAGCTATAGCTTGTTGAAGAACACATAACGATTATGTCTCCTTCAACTTATGTCCCCTAACCCGAAAAAAGGTTATAAACCCTAGAAAAAAGAACAATTAAACGAAACCCTATGTTTAGTTTGTCTATTATACACGAATAAGTAACAAACACGTATAATTACGGTATGTCACCCTGGCAACATAAAAGAAAAACTACATCTAAAGTTACTTCCTCTTCTCATAGATTAGAAACCGCATTCCAAACTCTGAATTCCCTGAATGCATCGAACTAATAGTGTGGACAAATAACTGAAATTATATGCGTGTGTCGGCTTGCGGTCAGATGTGTGAAGTCGAGTGTTTTCCATGATTAGATTTCAAACGAGGCCGCGCCGAGCACTGGTTTTGTAATCTTTTTATCGGAAGTGGTGAGATGCGCAGTTTCCTGCCTTATCTCCATCTCATCTTTTTATTTATTTATTTTTTCTTTTTTGTGAGAGGACTTTATGAGAACCGAGTCGTTTCGCGGGCTCTCTTCTTTTATCATTATTAATTCATCCCTGACTGAAATTTGTGTCGCGAGACAAGGCAGTGTTTCGCAACACTTACTGTACCGGATCGGCTTCTGATTTAGCCCTTGATTCAAAAAAAAAATCCACAATGAATAACTCCACAAAAATTTTTATGTCTGGCGAGGACCTTAATACGGATTTATTTCAGAGGTCATCCAGGGTACAACGAGAAAACCCTCTGCCCATATACAAGCACAGATACGAAAAGATGGAGACTGATCATTTATGCATTCCATACGAATCTACCAACAAAAAGTAGCGATCCTGATTTTCTCTTCACGTGTAATGATTATACGGGGGATATGGTATAGGTATTCCTAGTTAGAATAAGAATGATCTTGAACCAAAAAATCAACATCCTCTACTAAGTTTTCCAAGAAATCTGACTTAAGATAAAATATTTCCGAAACAGAAACAACGATCGAGAATAGGAATTCAGATCAGTGATGGCATAAGCACTTAACACATTTTAAAAATCCAGTATATACATTTCGTAAGTACTAAACACTTCATATACCTCGGTGTATGGTTCACTTATAACAAATCTAGTATTGGAAATAGATTAGACTTAAGTTAGTTTCACCCATCCCTGAAAACTCTTAGAATACCTTAAAGTTAACCTGAAATCTCAAATCTTCTCCTTGGAAGGCTTCGTCGGATCGAATGTTTCATATGGATGTCATGAATGTCACCAAACCTTCTCAAAAAATATTTAAACACTCAGCTATATACGACCGAAGAAGTACGGTGGAGTAACGGATAGCGGCTCGGATTGAGAATTCGGAGAGCCGAGATCGAATTCCAGTCGAATCCATTACATTCACTTACGTGCTTGGGAAAGGTATGAATCCTCTTCTTCTCACTACCAGCTATGGGTAAATAGCAGCACTGACCGAGTTCTATAACCTTGGATGGCAACTGGTTTACCGCAGAAAGAAATGGCAATCTACTGCGGGGGAAAAAAAACTGCATCGTCAGTCATGTTTCGTTCAAGGCACATAACTGTTTTATGGGAAACATGGATTTGGGCTGTAGACCTTGACGAAGACCCTCCTTTTCCAAAACATGTGGAAGAAGTGCTACAAAATCAAAAATAAAAAATCCTACCAAATAGACGATTTTCAACAACATCTAAGCTGGATATTAAATGTAAATCAAAGAGTGAATAATTAATACATTAACGTTCCACACTAAATCAATACTGATAAGAGTAAGAACTGAAAATGTGTTTGAAGAGAAATATTTTACATTTTTAATCGATTTTACTCCTAGCTGATCGGGAAATGAAATCCAAATATTTCCTTAAAAGGAAACGGCAAGTATTACCATTTTCATTACATATACCTCGGCTTGCTTATTATTCTTCATCGTTTTTTACGTTCTTAAATGTGTATTTTATTATTATTATTATTATTATTATTATTATTATTATTATTTAGTAATATGTATTCATCACGACACAGATATTACCATGTTTCAGAACAAAAAAATAAACTTTAAATCAAATTAAAGTTTACTTTTTAACTCCAAAACATGGTATTATCTGTGTCGCGAAGAATACATATTACTAAACAATAATTATTATAATATTTTGCTCTACTGTGTATCAAGCAATAGTTTTAAAAACACCTGCTAAAGATTGGTGGATTATAAATCTGACTGTTCTTTCTTTTTATTTTGATAGACACACACACACACACACACACACACACACACACACACACACACACACACACATATATATATATATATATATATATATATATATATATATATATATATATATTCTTCTTTCGATTTTGTTTGTATGATAATTGTTATTCGTTAATTATCTTTTCATCTCGATATTTCTCGTGTTCAGTTAGTTTTCTTTCACTTAATTCAGATTTTTAATGTCTATTTATCACTCCACTAATTCTTTGGAAAGTCTTCATGACGCTTTTTTATAGTTTTATAGAAATATTTATTATTTTACTGTTCTTCTCAAATTCTTTGATATTTTTATTTTGTTGTAGAATAGTTTTCACAGTGGAGGCTTGTATTTCACTAAGTCGGTCCTAAAAAAGTTTCGACGTACAAAACGTTAGGAACTTGAAATAATAGGTAATGACGCAGAGAAATCTAGTCGTGGTCGCTGATACTTTAATGTCCGACATCGACTGACTCACCAACTCACTCTGAGCCCACTGTCGACTGCTACTACTTCTTATATCTGGAAGAGTCTATTAACAATAGAATAGGTATGTTCTAGTATAATAATTTTCTATTATTTTCTCTTGTGATTTCGGTTCTTTTCGTTCTGTTTTTCTTTCTTTCTCTCTTTCTTTGTGCCTCTTCCTTTTGCTTCATATTTCGACATTCGTTGGTATATGAGAATTTTGATTTTCGTTTTAATAATCTTTCTTTCCTTTCTTTATTGCTTCCTCCCTTCCTTCATTCTTTCTTTCTATTAGTATTTTATTTTAATTCATTCATTTCTTTCAGTTTCCATTTGTTTTATTCATGCATTATTTTACTTTCATTTATTTTTCTTTTAGTTTTTAGTTTTTCGCACATTAGTTTCTTTCTTCCTTCTTCCATTTTTTATTTCTTTCATGCGTTAATCTTTCATTCCATTATTAAAACATTTCTTCTTAACTTTCACTTTTCTATCATTCGTTCCTTCTTTCTTTTGATTCACTAAATTTTTCGTCTCATTTTTCGCATATTCTTTTTCTGTCTTCAATTTCGTCTTGTTTTATTCATTATTTATAATTCCTCACTTAACCTTATTTCATTTATACGCTAATCTTTCATCCATCCATTCATTCATTCATTCATTTTTGTTTTTCGTATTTTCAAGGATGCATGCCTTTCCTTTGCTGTTATTTCATGAATGGCTCATTATTTAATTTCTTTTATTCATGGATTAGACTAATATTTTTGCTTATTCCTTTCTATGATTTTCATCCTTTCTTTCCTACTTTTCTACCTATTTTATTTTTCTCTATTTCATTAATGAGTTAATCATTCATTAGCTTACATATTACATTCATTTATCTCATTCTCCATTTTTTCTGTAGTTCTTATTTCATTCATGTATTAATCTTTCAATCATTCTTTCTTACATTATTTTAGCCGCAATTTTCGCTCCATTGTTTCCTTTTTCTCGCATATTTTCGTATTTGATTCATGATTAAAGTATCATTATTTTATTCATTGTTTCTTCCTTCCTTCGTTTATTTCGTATTTTATATATGTTTAATCATTCATTCAATTATTCCTCTAGGTTTAACTGTTATCTCATTGGCTTATTGTTTCTTCTTTCTTTTCTTCATATTTCATTCGTCATGTCATTCTTATTTTCTTTCTCTATTTCTTTCTTTATTTCTTTGTATCTTTCTCCCTCTCTTTCGTTCTTTTTTTTTCTTTTTTAGCTGTAATTTTTCAATCATTCGTTTCTGTCCCTATTACCTGTTATTCATATTCCATTCATGCATTAATCTATATTTCTTTCTTTCTTTCTTTCTTTCTTTCTATCTTTCTTTCTTTGCCTCTTAGTCCTCTTTATTTATTTATTTGCTACGTTGTCAACTTTCTTTCTTTCTTTCTTTCTTTCTTTCTTTCTTTCTTTCTTTCTTTCTTTCTTTCTTTGCCTCTTAGTCCTTTTTATTTATTTATTTGCTACGTCGTCATCTTTCTTTCTTTCTTTCTTTCTTTTAGTTTTAATTTTTCACTCATTCTTTGCTCTATGTCAATTACTATTCATTCATTAATCATTCATTTTTCTCTCTATCTTTTTTTCCCTTTCCCATTTTCTCAATTTTCTTTGAGGTTTACCACCTGTTATTCTCTATATAATTCGATTAAATCTATACTTATTTCATATTCCTCCTTTCACTTTCTTTATTTCCTTTACTTTATTCACTTGCATGTCCTAACCACAACGACCTTTCCAATGCCCTAAGCTAATTTGCTTAATATATCGTTTGTTCAAGCCCTCTTTCTAAATACAAATACTAATATTTCCTACCATCCAAGATTATCCTTAACAATTTCTTCTCCAGCATCAATCGCACGAACATAGTGTGACACTCAAAGTACACATAAAACACATTCATATAGACACCCACAATTGTACATAAAACTGCACGCAAATATTCTCCGAAAGGTAATCCCTCCATTGTTCTGCGAGCACATTTAAAAGCACACACATGAGCAAAGACACAAAGACTGTAGTTCCACACGCCCATATCTTGGACCTTCATATGTCTAGTTATTAATGTATGTACTTAGAAGAATTACTAGAGATTTTATTAGAGAATTATGCGTCAAAATCCTCTTATTTGGCAATAAGGCACGGTCCTTGCAGGCTGGTAGACCCAAATGAAATTTAAAGTAATAAGCATTTGTCAGATTATCCATTGTTGTCCCGTATAATTAATATGTTAAATAGTCGGAAGATCCGTTACATAAACACCCAATAATGTTCGGAAGAAGACTTTCAGTTTAATATAAATTATTCCTCTTCTGAGCAATTATATGTAAGATAACATTTCGTGCTAATTTGCTTCAAAACAGCTACAATAATAATAAAAGATACCAGAGACGAAAGCTCATTTTAACAGATTCGAGGATTTGGAGGAACTCATCCGTATTTTGAAGTTCAAGTTTGTAACCGTACTCACCACGTTTGGTCAGTTGCGGTTTGGTGAGGCTATTTAACCCAGAGTTGGAGGTTTTGAATGCAGAGTTTTTTTTTGTTTGTTTTTTTCTCTCTTAGACAGGTTGTTCCCCAGTGTGTCCTATGATTTGCTCATAGCACGGAGAGAAGAGATGGATTCATATATTTACCAAGTTTATTTGCACGTATGGGAATATAACTAACTTGACTGCAATTCGAACTCTGACCACCGATCCCATAATCTACGCCGCTATCTATTATGCCACCCTGTCTCAAGGTTAATAATAATTTACACATGTGCAGTCAGTGTACGAAAGCAAAAGGTAGTGTGAAACACACTGTCAGTGGCTTCACTCAGTTGGCACAAAAAGGGTACAAATTGCGTCATGACAAGGTTACCGCGAGAATACACTGTTAATTATTAAGGTAGTATGACTTCGCGCGCGCAGAGATGTTTTGAGGGCATTCATCACCGTCAGTAGGCGAGAATGTGCCAGTGCAACACATATGGAATATGGCCATCTTGAATGACAAGAGCTTCGAGCGCAATCCTTCTGATATGACACGTGTGCACAAAAGGTAGCTATGAATGGATCCGGGCAGTACGTTGACATAAGAACATCATGAAAGTGAAGCGGTGGAAAACAGAGAAGTTATCAAGACCTGGCATTTCAAATCATAGAAATGTGCCAAACAGCAGCTCAGTCCACCCGTCTTGTCATTGTCGTTCCAGGGAGTATTTCTTTAAATCTTTATATATCGCAGGACACCTAAGTTATACATGGGACCACTGAGATTGTGGAGATGACAGATAGAGTGTAGAGGAAAGATTTTTTTTTCTCGAGGTTGGAGCTGAGATCTGATCCTTCGCGCCTGGCCTGAAGTTGATATCAAATAATAATAATAATAATAATAATAATAATAATAAAATCATATAAAAGCTAATAACATTCATAATGGCACACATACAAACATGAGCAGGCCAGTTTACAAAATACCTTCCCATAGATATGGCAATGTAATCAGATTAAAACGATACATTCTATATGAATAAAGGTTTTGGATTCCAAACTGAAATCTATGGCAATTAATCTACAGTTATTACGTTAAAAATCGGAGACCTGTGTAGAATAAAGAGCACAGACAAGCAGATTAAGAAATTCTATGGTCCCCTCTCTTTATTAGTTATATGAAAGGTGGCACTGTTCATTTATTCAGCAGAATATAATCAATGTAAAGAACATATAAACTCTGTATACGTTACACATAACTTAACATATTTTGTAAAATCCTTTGGCATATTTCTTGGGTAATGATACGGTAAGGGACTATAATGAAGAGAAACAAAAGAGATATGACCTGTAATAAATTTATGGGACTTTACAATACAGACAGACAGAACATTCAAAGCTAGCACCCAGACATCGTGATGAAAGACCACAGGAACAGAATGTGCTTTCTTATTTACATGGCAGACCCTGCAGATTGTAATGTATCTGTTAACATCTTCAGAAATATTTTTTTTTTTTAAAAATACAAAGACCTGGTGTAAAGAGAAAAATAGAAATCTAAAAAATGTGGCACATGATGACATCAATAATTGTAGTTATAGTTGGAGCCATCGGGTTTGTTGGGAAACGTTCCGACGGACTCATTGAAAGGATTTATGGTAGCCCATGGTTTGAGTAATACAACAAGTTATACTCACAAGTACAGCTCACAAGTAGCGAAGAAGTATATGTCGGTAAAATGTATGTGATCTTAGGTTGTTTCCTTTATTACAAAAAATGGCTAGCGGAAAGTGTCATGAAGCCATTCAGGCATTGGCCACTGGTTATGACCCATCAGGAAATATATATATATATAACAGAAATGAAAAGAAATGGAAATAATACTCAATAACATTATAAGAAGAAGCATTGTTCGACTCACGTTTCAGATAAAAGATTGATAAAGGATTGTATCACGCAACACATCAGGAAGACTGGAAATATTAATAATAATAAAACTAAGAACAATTACTTCCAGAGAAGAAAAAATGAGATGAGTAATACGAATTATACAAATCATATTTCTGTTGAAAAAAGTGTCTTTTTTTAATGATTTCATCGGAAGCAAGCCATTGATGAAATTAGTACAGAAGACGTTACTAAAAGTGAAACTGAAAGAGAATACTGGGAATAGGGAGGACTGAAGAAATTTCAAAAGATAAATGGGGTTGAAGAAGACCGTTTCATTTAATCTCTTGAAGATTGCAGTTACCAGGGAAGCAAGGAAACGGTAGCGAGTCCCACAGATGGGAAATAAGAGAAGAAAAAAAAAACTCTTAGCAGTTGTCATGAAAATATTCGTAGAAAAGCCAAAGGGAATCTACGTCACGTCTATGACAACGTGACTGAAGATTACATTGCACACCCTTCTTTAGATTTTCACAAGAATCTGTAGATGTACAACCGGAGGAGAACACCAGACATGGCAACACAGTTTAATGCAACGATGAATGGTAGATTTGTAAATGTACAAGAAGGATATTTTCTGGCACGACACACTGACCCAACTTTCCTGAGATTAGAGGAATCTATAGATTCAATATATTGGTTTGGTGCATAATTATCAGGCGTTTTTTAACAATATTCTTTATGAAAAAAGAAATATAGCAATTCAACAATAACAATTTTAAATGTATTATTCCAGAGCGTATGATTATCGACATACATTTTTATAACGTGAAAATAAAATATTATTTTTATTAACAAAAGTAAACAAACCAGCAATTTTATTAAGAAATAATTCGCCTACAAAAAAAAAAAAAAAAGAAAAAAAAGAACAAAACTGATAGTTATGCAACAAACTAATAGAATCTTTACTTCATGTCAATAGAAAACGTGAAGCCAAAAGATCTAGCGTTACCAATGTTGATGGTAGGCAGAAATGTTTATCTGTGGTGTTAAAATGAAATCTGTTTTCTTTGGGAGGCGTTAGCATTTACAAATCATTATTATACACTGTTTAGAAAAAATGTAAATGAAATTTTATTGGACGAAGAAAATTTTAAAAAGAAAACTGAAGTCCGTAGGGATAAAGGAGAGAGCCCAGGAATTTCCAGACAGACTCACTCGTTCAATTCCTCTTTCGCAGGCTCATTTACGTATGCATAAAGAACAGATCAAATTAGATCCGAAAGAATTATAAATAAAGAATACAAATTTTTGCTAACTATAGAAAATAGTGGAGATAAGAAAGATATTTGAACTCGGCAGCCAGTGAGAGAGTTTAGTATGGAATTTAGTAGCGCTCTGAAACTGAAATGCTAAATCTGCAGCTAGAAAAAATAGCTCACACTGTTGTGCAAGGACATTTGTTCTCGGTAGACTCTATCTGACACATTTATTTGACTAATCTTCACCCATGCATTGAATACTGCTGTCACATCTGGTCTGGTGCTTTGCCTATCTATTTAGATATTTTTTGTTAAAATACAAACAATAATCTGTAATGTCATCCGACATGACCTGGAATCTCGGCTTCAGTTACTCCACCCCACCACCAACCTAACGTAGCTTCCCCGGGTTTTTTCTACAAATATTTGAATGGTAATTGTTGTTTCCGCATTGGTACCTCGATTTTACCAATTTAAGGGCGTATTCTATTGGTGAGATGCAAATTCCACTGGAACAACTTCTTCCTACGAGCTGGTGCTTTGTGCAACCGACCCACAACAAGATGCATTCGATCAGTACAATGATAACCTGTCTAGAGTTAACCGTTATATTCCCAATATATCCCCATAAACTCTGGCACGTACTCTGTGACCCTCTACATCATGTAACAATCGGGTCTTATACATGGTGTAACATTATTATAAATATTTGAAAAAGATCTCGCAATTTAAATGTTGAAATGGCTAGATGTTACTGTAAGTTATATAAGTCTAATGTAAACGCTTATGGAATTATCTTCGACCTTTTTCTTTCTAGGCCACATTTATCTTTAAAAGATTAAATACAATGTTAACCGTTATATTTTGTCATTTTAATTCCTGTTTTGTTTTTGTTCTCTCTTCTTTGTTTTTCTTTAAGTTTATCTTATTCTTTCACACAGAGTAGTGCCTTGCCTCTTAATTACATTATTGTCTTCCTTGAAGGGAAATGATTGAAATGAAAATAAAGACACCCCGTTTTGAAGCCTGGCATGACACAAAATTTCCCGCTCGAAATTGAAAAAAGATACAGTCGGTTCGTACATTCTGCATCTTGAGGTATCTACACATCTAGTGCTGAGGGAGTACATGGTTCGAATTTGTGTAAAAAGGATTCTTTCCGATTCTGATTTTCAAAGCAACTGGGCCAGCATATTTCTAAGTTTCAACCAATATCTGCTCAATCATCTTCTCTCGTCGTTTACAAAGTTGCGTTAATTTCGAACGGACCTCTAGAGAAAGAGAATAATAGTAGAAAAATAATTGTATGATGTATAGGCAATACTGGAGGCGTACGTAAAGTAGCTTCTATCAACGCGGAGGTCAGAATTAACGTGTCGAGAAAAATCTTCGAGGCAAAGCTAATGCGTTTGCATTCGAGCAATTTCTTGTGTAAAGATTATGAATCCACCCCTTCTTACCCAGATAGAGTTACTATGTTAAACATTATCTGGATTTGGATAGATAGCAACCACTGTAGGAGAAGGATAACTGTGAAGCGTGTAGCTAATAATTACACCCCTGTAAAACATACTTTCTTTGGAAATCATGGAATAACGCTTATAATAGCGAGGTTGTAGTTTTATACTGCCGTGGGTGTCTTTGTGGTAAACATGGACAACTAAAACCGAGAAGGCCACCATTTATTCCCGGCCAGTTAAATATGTATTCTCATTTCCATGATGCAATTTGTACGGATTATATATCGTAAATAGACTATAGATTGTACAAATTTAAAACAGGATACCTGGAGAATGTGGGTGTGTGTCGCTGAATGTGTAAAAGCATAGAAGAAGAGGAGGTTTCAAGAAGAGTAGTGAGAAAGAACACGGACGAAAGACAGACAGAGAAGTATTAGAAAGAGAAAAAGCAAAAGACAAATTGAATCAGAAAGAAAGAAAGAAAAGAAAGAAAGAAAGGTATTTAAGAAGGAAGAATAATAGCAGAGAGAGAGAGAGAGAGAGAGAGAGAGAGAGAGACCTTTCGGGAAGAAAATGAAACATTAAAAGCAACAGCAAATAACGTTGACTACGGAAGCGCTTAGCTATTGGTAGTTGGGTGAGATGGTGTCTCCTGACGATATTTCCTTTTATTTACTTAATTATTTATATATTCGTTATTTGTGCGTGAGAGAAACAATCAGGTTGGTCGACACAGAGACACTTGTCGCGTGCACCTATTGTCGCATTTCGTGACCAGGCGGCTGTCTCAAAGGATTCCAGCGACAACGCTAAGAGCTCTACAAGTCTCAGATTCACTCAATTCTTGCCAGCCTCTACGAAAAGCGGTCAGCTCCATTTGTTGCAAACGCAACAAAATCGTTTTTTTTTTCTTAAATATTTCTTCGTATTTTCATTTGTTTTCTCCATTTTCCATGAAATGGCACTTCACCTTCTTTTGTTATCGTCTCGCTTTTCTTTTTTCTTCAATTTCTCTTTGACGATATTCAGTCACACCCCCACGAGGATGTCATGTGGCACAAGGTCTTTTTAACGTGGGCATTCCGAGCCCGTAGGCTCGGCCAAAAATATGCCCATTGAACGCGTATAAACGGGTTCAGGGCCGGTTTTACTTCCCCGAAGGAGACTCCGCCCTTCGGTGGAGCCTCCTTCGGGCTCCTCCCGTCCGTAGGAAGAGAGTACAACCAAACAGTCGGTTCAGAGTTCAGAATATCTCTTTGACGTTCTCATCCTAATTTTATTAGCATTTGCCTTTTCTTATTCTTAACTATTTCTCCGTTTTTCATTCATTTGCATTCTTCTTTTTCATGCTTGATTGGTTCCCACTGATATTTTATTTACTTATACTTTTCGTTAAGTGTCGCTTAACCATTATTATTATTTCGATTTCTTATTATTATTTTGTTCTCCATCAAATTCCTCTTCTCTTTCATTCACGTTTTCTTCTCCTCCAAATGCCTCTACTTTTTTATGGTCTTTTTCTTCTCTTTTAGATTCCTCTTAGATTCACACATTCTTATCCTTCAAATTCTTCGTCTCTTTCATTTCCAGTTTTTTTTCCTTCAAACTTCTTTTCTATTTCATTTTCATCTTCTTCTTCTAATTCACCCTTTCTTTCGTTCTCATTTTCTTCTTTTTCTAAATCTTCTTTTTCTAAATCTTCTTTTTCATTCTCACTTTGTCCTCCTTCAAATTCCACATCTATTTAACTCTCTTTTACCTCTCCTCCAAATTCCTCTTCTCTTTCATTCCCATTTTACTCTACTTCAAATTCCTCTTGTATTTCATCCTCATTTTCTTCTTCTTCAATTTCCACTTCCCATTCATTCGCATTTTCTCATTCAAATTTCATATTCTTCTTTTTCTAAATCTTCTTCTCTTTCATTCTCATTTGTTAATCCTTCAAATTCCTCTTCTCCGTCATCCTATTTTTCATCAAATTCCTCTTCTCTTTCATTCTTATTTTCTACAATTTCCATTTCTTCTCTTTTGTTCTCAATTTCTTCTTCAAATTCTTCTTTCCATATCCTTCTATTAATGCAATATTGAGCCTGGGTAACCGCTTGGTAATACTTGGGACTGTAAGCTTGAACGTGGATAAATGCTCGAAATTGAAAATCTGAGAGCTCTATTCTAATTCTATTAGGGCTTGTTAGATTAATTTTCGTTAAACCTTTGAGAAAAGTAAGAATCCATCTCTTGACCCTCCAACTATGGGTTAATTAGCATGGCATGTTTCAGTAAAACATTATTGTCTAAAATAATTCGTACAATATAAAATCATTTCATAGATTTGAAATGGGTTGATAAGCCATAAAAACAGATCAGTCAATCGCACTTCTTTAAGAGGCCATGCATGTTATATCACGTACGGTGAAAAAAAGTTTGTAAACAAAGAATGGAAAACTATTGCATAGTGGTGGTAAGCATACAACTAAAACCTTTTGAGCTTAAATGCAAAAGTTAAGACAGAGTACAGAAAAATAACAGCTATCCTTACAATTAATTATACAAGATAAAAGTGAATTTAGTGACATAGTGATAGTAAGTTCAGTACCTGCTCAGGAGACAGAGTTTACTTAGAATAAGTGTAAATGAGTGAGGAATAAATTAATAATAAGAACTATACGTTACTCCTAGACATGGGCTCTGGGAAAAACAAAAAAAAAACAAAACAAAAACAGTCTACACCCGTAGATCAAAGAAAGTTTCAATTCGAAATCCCATGTATGGTTACACAGATCGATATACACCTGATGAAGGTCGGAGATCACATCGGCCGAAACATTGTGATAACAACAAAAAGATGAGGAGAATAATTCGAATGTAAATTGTGTTTTGAGGTTCGTATATGTAATAGCTGATTCTCTAATTTAACAATATTTTATTCACATTATTTTTGTACTCAGTTATTTAGATAACATAGAAACTGGTTGTGTTCATTGAAATATATTTGAAAGGACCATCTTTATTACATGAATATTTTAGTTTGAAAGAAATACCCTGTCGTATTAAAAGAAGGAAACAGCAAATGATCGTTTCATCTTAATTGATATATTTAATCTATATAATATTTCATCTTATAATCAATTACATAGTCACTATTATATGACAATTTCCTGATTCATCAGAGGTAATTTTCTTCAGATATTGATGCAAAAACATTCAATATCTATTACCCTTGGCCCAATAAATAAACTTTTTTTTCTATCACAGATTAAGCTAAGAACAGGGTGACTATAGTGTCCATGGTCTCCCTAGAAGAAAGGTGCTCATTCTATTTCTTTTTCTTTCTTTCTTTCTTTCTTTCTTTCTTTCTTTCTTTCTTTCTTTCGTTCGTTCGTTCGTTCGTTCGTTCGTTTTTCGTTCTTTCTTTCTTTTGTTCTTTCTTTCTCGGCCTCCTCATATCTATCTATCTATCTATCTATCTATCTATCTATCTATCTATCTATCTATGTTTGTTTATTCATATGTGTCTATCTATTCGATATTATTGCAGAAAGGCAGAGGAATAAATAACTTTATCTAGTACAATGCTTTCTTTTTTTGTCAATCTGTTCATATATGTCTATCTATCTATCTATCTATCTATCTATCTATCTATCTATCTATCTATCTATCTATCTATCTCAGTCTGTTGATATCTGTCTATAAATTGTATATTATTACAGAGATGCAGAGGGATGTACAACTTTATCTAGTACAATTCTTTCTTTCTTTCTTTCTTTCTTTCTTTCTTTCTTTCTTTGTCTAAGAATATCTATCTATCTATCTATCTATCTATCTATCTATCTATCTATCTATCTATCCCGGTCTATTCATATCTTTCTGTCTATCCCGGTCTATTCATATCTTTCTGTCTAGTGCATATCATTAGAGACAAGGGATTGATAACTTTATTTAGTACATTTCTTTCTTTCTTTCTTTCTTTCTTTCTTTCTTTCTTTCTTTCTTTCTTTCTTTCTCGTTCTGTTCCTATCTATCTATCTATCTATCTATCTATCTATCTATCTATCTATCTATCTCGGTCTACTTATATATGTTTATCTATTGTATATTATTACATAGATGCAAAGGATTTGATAACTTTATCTAGTACAATTTTAGTAAATATTCAGGATATCTTATTTTTTCCAACAGAGAATAATGTCTTAATATTGCCCTACGTGACATACCACGGAGCAGGGGTGAAAAAACAAATCTTAGCCCTAAAAATGTAATTAAATTTGGAAAGTTGGAAGTTGTAATTAAGTTGGAGTGAAAATCCATTCTCATTTTTCACCAGATCAATTTAGGGCTTCAATTCTAGCACTTAATGTAAAATGACTATAACTTTTTTTAATTCTCTTATTTATTTCTAAATTTTAGATTAAATAATATAGAGTAGGTAAATTTTTGTATCGAATTTACCTTTCTAAAATGAGATTTGATCAATCTCACATTACTTAATGTTTTCGATATTTAATTAGAAAAAGGTCTCATCAGCAACGGTAAGAAATATTCCCCGTGTCTATGAAAATAAATTTTTAAATCTCCAGATACAGTAACGATAGCTTAGCAATTTTCGGTCATCAAATTTCACTCTCCAAGATATCAAGATGTATCTTCTTCCTCTCATTAAAGAGAACTCTCCCTTCCGACCTTTTTCTGATTAGAATCAATGCCTGTGATGAAAATTTACTTTTCTATAACAATATCCAACGAAAATAACAATCATTACCACCCAATGAAAAAGATGCGTCCCTCCCTAAATCGTCCCTGAACAGTAGACTTGCATTCGGCCATTTTCTGGTTAGAATCCATACCAGTGATGAGCATTTGTTTCTCCACATCTAAATCCAGCGAAAACAAAATTCGGTACCATCCAAAGAAAAAGGTGAGTCGATGCTTACATCTTACTTATTATAAAACCCAGGTTGTGTGCGTGTGTGTGTGTCTGTGTGTGTGTCTCTGTGTGTGTCTCTGTGTGTGTCTGTACGTTTATATATTGGATCGGATTTCCTATACTTTTCAACCGATTTCAACAAAACTTCACAGGACTACGTAAAATTACCTTGCGGTGGTTCTGACAGCGCCAAAAATTGGAAAAACACAATTGTTTTTGCACGAAATCAATTTGAAAACACGATTAAGGCATTAATGAAAGGGGGACAACTCATATCGAGTTATACTTATTATAAAAGCCAGGTTAGTTGTTTGTGTGTGTGTGTGTGTGTGTGTGTGTGTGTGTGTGTTCGTTTATATATGGGATCGGATTTCCTTTATTTTTCAACCGATTTCAACAAAACTTCACTTTTTTTGGCAGGTAGTGTTTCTTATTGTCTTGCACACTTTTTTCTTTATTTTTACATTCAGAATGCTTTAAAAATTCCTTTTACAAGACAATTGTTTATAATAAAATTCTATTCAATCGGTAGACTTATAGCGATTGAAAACAATGTTTTTGTTTGAGTTTGGGTTTGACCAATTCGTAAAAAAAATAAAAAAATAAAAAAAAATAAAAATAAAACTAATTAAGACATGCGTGTCCGTCAACCTTAAACAATAATCTTTGTCAATTTTATTTTTCAGTCTTTATGATGGTCGATACTTGTTCTATCTCTTACTGTTACATACGCCGGGCTCTACTGCTAGTCCTGACTACACTGTAAATAATTTATAAGTTTGTTGTGATGAAAAGGGTGTCTCTGTCAGGAAGCGATAAACCAAAACGAATCCCTTGATGTGGTCCAGTGGTCGTCAATTGGAAGTTTCGCACAAATATTTTCAGAAAAGTATCCTAATGGTTAAACGTAAAGGCGTTTACTGATGCAGTATAATTAAAAACCATATATTATCCGTTTCACTCAGAAAATGATTATGACATGAAACATCAAAAACAAGGAAAACACTTTATTAATATTGACAATAGAAAACAAATACTGCTTTTTGTTTTAATTAAAACTTGAAGAACTGAACGTTCAAGTTATTAACAATTTGTCATATAGATGGTATTTTGTTATCAATAACAAAAGTAGCTGGTCGGTCTAACAGAATATATTCTCGAAATAAAATCTGCTCTTTTAAATATAGTTGAGTAAACTTTAGTCTGTTACTTAAATAACTGAATACAAAAATAATGCAAATAAAAATATTTTAAGAATTCAGAAACAAATATTTTATACAAAACACTAAACAAGAAGAGATTTTTTATTGAAAATTCCCGTGACGTTAGATGGACAGACGACATATTTTATTGGCAACTTTAATTCAAATGTGACAACACAAAGGAAATGAAAAGGGCTGGAAGAATCACCAGTTATTATAAATGGGCAGCTAATACTTTAGGTTATGTCTTTTTATGGTGATTTGTAATTTAAATGAACAATGTCAGATCAGAAAAAAAATATTCAGTTATTGTGTTAACACGTGAATGGTGATCGTAAAATTCTATTCTTTCCTGTAAATTATTTGAGATGATTTGCATGAATCACCAATTTACGGCTGATAGTTTTTGATAATGCTTAGGGCATTACCGATGACATTAAATACGCTTTTAGAAACTCTCCTCTGCTCACTCCCACTACATTTGACCATCTTTCTCTCTCACTCACATACAGACACATATATTAAATAATGCGTTTCAAACACACACACACACACACACACACACACACACACACACACACACACACACACACACATGAACACACACACATGAACACACATGAACACACACACACACACATATATATATATAAAATATATATATATATATATATATATATATATATATATATACTAGACATTACTTCAATCGCAGTACTAAGCCGGTGAGTTGGTCTATATATTACTGTAAGTTCAAGAGTTTCTTTTCTCGCACTTCTCGCTTGTAGAACTTCTTTTCCGACCCCATACAGGCAAATGTAATGTTGAAAAATTTAAATGCAATGTCGAAGACCATGGCTCTCCACATCTCCATATCCCGTGTAGCTCTCTTATAAGTTTCGTCCCTCTTCCTCCTCCGCCACCTCCGCCAGACCACGTTCTGTCATTTAATTGCTTAAGCCTGCCAGGTATGTTATTAGTTGGTTTCCCTCGTCTCTGTTTCTTCTATTCGACCTGTGAGTATCAAAGTCTCCAGGTCATCCTTTCTTATTAGGTGTTCCAGAAATTTCATCTGCCTCTTTCTGACTTTAAGTATAAGCTTCCTCCTATCTAAGACGTCCTCATTGCTCACACGCATGGACCATGATATCCTTAGCATCCTTCTTTGGAACGATATCTTCGTTGCCTCGAGTTTCCTCTTCATCTTTGGAGAGACCGTCCAACATTCGCTGCCGTATAGGAGGACAGATGGGACATAATAGCTCAGTATTCTTTCCTTGGTCACCAAAGAAATCCTCCTGTCTCGATTTTGGAATGCACCCTTAGCCACCCCAATACGTCTTCGTATCTCAACGTCGCACTTACCGTCCTCCGTTAAAACCCTTTCACCGAAGACGATTTCCAAACATCAGGAGAAACAACATTTCAAACCATAGAGTGGATGTAATGTAAAATTGATAGAATTTATGTAGAACTTATAATTTCCCAAAATATTTTTAATAATAATAAAAATTTAGCTTTTGCCCGTTTGAGAAGTGACCAGTCATTTAATTCCCCTCATTTTACAGGACTAAGTATGTTTTTACTTGTAGAATCTGTTCTATAATAACACCTTTTAAATATAATTACCTCCTTTTAAATTCCATAAATATTTAGAAAGAGATCTACTATTATTATAAGTACTATTGGTGAAGGGTAACATATGTTGATACCACCTAGTCTTAAATGAATACTTAGTACTATCAATATAAAGTTTTTCAACAGTTGGATTATCTATTGTAGAAATAGTACTTAGATAAACAAGACAGATGGTTAAAAGTTGGTTTCGTAATAAGAATTTCTTAGAATTCTAGGAAAATATATTGGTTAATATTATCACCCGTATCTATCTTTAGGTGAGCATTATTATCCAAATTGTTCAAATTTCATTATGTTTCTTTATAATCTTCTCTAGATTACTGGTGCAGCTGCAACTTAAGTTTAGTGTATATCTGTTAAATATTTTACTAAGTAGGTTACTGTGGGGAAAATAGAAACGGCCTACCTCACAAACGTTCTCGCATCTGCCTGGCCTGTGGGTTGAGAAAGGAAAGAAAAGATTCAAAATGGCGTCCGTGACTTTTAATATTCACGGTCTCGTGCAGTCACGCAAAGTCGCGTTACACACATGCTAATGAGGTGTGTCTGGGCTCCATAAAAGCAGGTTGCTTGGAGACATTTGCAGACCAACATTTCACCCGTGCTTGGTGTACATCGTTTTGCGTTGCAGCGTGTCAGACATTTTCAGACGGAAAGAGTTGCGTCCCTTACACTGTTTAAGTCGACTCATTTGCTACAAGCTATTTCGGCAATTATTACAGCATGGACAGATTCGACTTGAAGTTAATACCAGAGTTCGACGGCTCCCCGCTGGCCCGTCTGTGGTCGAGTGGTGGGAAAAGGCCGAGCAGGTCTGCCGGCTGTGTAAAATTAAAGATCCCGCACTGGTTATCCCTCTTAGACTCACCAAAGGAGCTTACGCTGTGTATCAGCAGCTAAGGGATGACGCAGACTTGGAGTAAATAAAACAAGCTCTATACGCAGCATTTGGTGCGGACCCCTTTGTCGCCTGGAGGCAGTTTACCGAACGACGGCTTGGACCGGATGAAACAGTAGATGTCTTTCTGGCCGATTTGAGGAAGCTGGCCGCACCGTTCGGTGGAGCAAGCGACCAAATCCTAGGATGCGCCTTTCTGGCAGGACTCCCAGACAACGCAAGTCGACTGCTACGAGCATCGTCAAGGCTCAATGAGCTGGGGTTAGACGAATTACTGGCCAGAGCCGGAATATTCTAAAAAGATGACGCCGAGCCGGCCTCAGCAGCTGTGGAAGCACCCGCACCGCCAACTGAGGACATAAGGTGCTATAAGTGTGGCGGACTGAACCACTTCTCAAAAGACTGCCGAAGCGGTGCGAAGGATACGCATAACCGAGGAACACGGAGACGTATGCGTTGCTACAGGTGCGACAAGCTGGGCCACGTAGCAAGAAGCTGTCCGGGAAACGGGCAAAGGGAGTAAGCTACAGCGCCAGTCTTCTCCCCAGATCGCCGCTGAACAAGGCGCTACCCGCAGTGAGCGTGCGGATTAACGGGCGTGAGCGCTTCGCGCTTATTGACACCAGGTGCACCCAGACCCTTGTGCGCAAGGCATGTTGTGACACGTGGGACAAGAAAAGTATTCCAGTTCTGACTGTTGGCGGGGCTCGCTAACCTCTTGTGGAGTGAGCGTCATCCGCGCAAGCATCGGCGATGGGCCTGCAGTAGCTGTACAAGCCCTGGTCGTGGACGGAGGGGCTGCTCGGCTATGATCTGCTCCTGGGAATGGACGTCATCAAAAAATTGGGTGGTGTCCGTGTTGACGAAGAGGGTCGGGCGCGTTTCACTGAAACAGGTCTAGCTCTAGGTGCAGCAATGGAGCTGGAACGGCCTGACTTTCGTGCGGAGTTCGACCAGCGCACAAAGTCCTGGACGGTATCTTGGAAATGGTCAGACGATCAAGCGCCAGAGAAGCTGTACAACAGTGTGCCGGAGTATAAGATCCCCCGCGAGCTCGTGCGGGTACGACAAGGAATTGCGAGCCTGGATTAATAACGGGTGGTTGGTTCCTTATCCAGAGAAGGAATTGGGGCCCCCAAAGGGCCTGATCCCGCTAATGGCGGTTCTCCAGCACAACAAACAAAAAGTGAGGCCGGTGCTCGACTATCGAGAACTGAACGAGCACGTGGACCCTTTTACTGCCCGCGCGGACGTGTGTACCGAGAAGCTAAGGGAATGACGACAAGCAGGATCAAATGTATCTGTGCTGGATCTTCGCAAGGCATACCTTCAAGTGCGTGTGCACCAATCACTGTGACCCTATCAAAACGTGCTTATCAAGGGGCAACGGTATTGCCTGACCCGCATGGGGTTTGGACTCAATGTGGCGCCATCGATTATGAAGATGATTGTTGACGCCATTCTAACTAAGGATGAGCGCATACAGCGGGCAACATCTGCATATATTGATGACGTGTACGTGAACGAGGGAGTCATATCTGCGGCGCGCGTGAAGGAGCATCTCTACAACTTTGGCCTCCTCAGCAAGGAACCGGAGAGACTACAGGATGGTGCACGGGTGCTTGGTTTGCAGATCTGGGGAGAAGATGACGTCCTGTATTGGAAACGGGGAAACGAACTCCCAGACATGCCCTCCGTTGTCACGCGGCGAAGCATATTTTCCTTGTGCGGCAAGTTAGTTGGACACCTTCCTGTAGGTGGCTGGCTGCGTGTTGCGGTGGCGTTTATCAAGCGGAGAGCATCTGACGTCACCACTGGATGGGATGACGAAGTTCGACGCCCCTCTCAACACCATGATGAAGGAGGTCCTCGCTAGAGTACGCAAGGAAGACCCAGCGCGGGGCAGATGGTGCGTTGACAGCCAAGACCTCTGTGTGTGGGTTGACGCAAGCTCTCTTGCAACCGGCGTATCGATAGTTCACGATGGAGCCGTGGTAGAAGATGCTTGCTGGTTACGTCAGAAAGGGACTCCCAGCACATAAACCTAGCGGAGCTCGATGCTGTCATCAGGGGATCAACTTGGCGATCCTCTGGAAGTCGACCACCCTGCGTCTGTTCACTGATTCCGCTTGCGTTTATAAGTGGATCTCTGATACCTTGACCGGGAGGGGCCAGGGTGCGGACTAAAGCCACCAGCGAGATGCTTATCCGACGACGGCTCGACACGATCGTGAATTTAGTGCAGAGTACGCACTGACAATGGAGGTGTCCCTGGTCAAATCTAGCCTCAACAAAGCAGATTGTTTAACGAGGGTGCCGCAAAGGTGGCTTGACGCCGCTAAAGAAAGCCATTGAGCCCGTGCAACCAGCCTGCGCTGCGTCCGTGAGTCCCGTTTTATTTAATCAAATCAAAAAGTCCACCAACAAAGTGGGCACCCTGGAGTCAAGCGGACACTGTATTTCGCCAAGTTGGTTGACCCAGGGTACAAAGACAGACGTCAGGAGAGTGGTCAGAAGCTGCGTGGCGTGCCAGTCTATAGACCCAGCACCCGTTCGCTGGAAGAAAGGGCAGCTGAGCGTGAGGAACCACTGGAGCCGGCTGGCGATAGATGTTACTCACCACAACGGCGAGCATTTCCTGACACTCATTGATTGTGGTCCATCCAGGTTTGCGATATGGCGACTGCTGCGTCGGCAAGATGCAGCCACTATCATCCGTCAGTTAAACAGCATCTTTCTTGAACGTGCCCCCCCAACGGAGATATTAACCGACAATGGCACCGTATTCACCAGCGAGCAGTTCGGGAAGTTTGCGGATGGCTGGGGGTGCTTACGGTTCCGGTACGTACCAGTGGAAATGGAATCATCGAGCGGAACCACAGGACCGTCAAGACCATCGCAGCCAGGACGGGCTGCGCGGTGTCTGAGGCGGTCTACTTATACAACGTGACCCCGAAGGATGATGTCTCCTCTCTACGGCGCCAGCGAACACATTGCATAGGTACCACGTTAGAGTGAAGGGCGCAAAACCAACCCACTGACGGAACTGAAAGTAACCGGAGAGAGGCTGAAGAAAGGCGATGTCGTCTGGGTTAAAAATCCGCACAGCAAAGTGCACCACGAAATACGGAATGGGACGCGTCACTGGGGTGATCAGCCCACAGGCGGTACGGGTCGACGGTGTGCCCCGTCACGTTAAGGACCTGCGTCCGTCGACGCAGTTGCACCCACCGCTGGACGATGAGCGAATCGGAATCTGAGACCAGTGAGGCATCGCTCTGGTTCACGCCAGCCCCATCAGGCAGTGACTCGGATATCAGTAGCCTTCAAGGGACGCGGTGTCTTTCGACCCTCAGACCTCAGACAGGAGCACAAGCAACGATGAGGCTCGCAGCGTCCCTCTTCGAAGAAGTACCCGGCGCAAGCGATCACCACCTCCCTGTCAACACTGTGATCATGAGATCAGGGGGGTGTGGGGAAAATAAAACGGACTACCTCACAAACGTTCTCGCATCTGCCTGGCCCGTGGGTTGAGAAAGGAAAGAAAAGATTCAAAATGGCGTCCGTGACTTTTAATATTCACGGTCTCGTGCAGTCACGCAAAGTCGCGTTACACACATGCTAATGAGGTGTGTCTGGGCTCCATAAAAGCAGGTTGCTTGGAGACATTGGCAGACCACCATTTCACCCGTGCTTGGTGTACATCGTTTTGCGTTGCAGCGTGTCAGACATTTTCAGACGGAAAGAGTTGCGTCCCTTACACTGTTTAAGTCGACTCATTTGCTACAGTTACTTTAGGGAAATGTTCATCAATTAAACTGATGAACTTCTGACCGAATTTAGTACTGATTAATTGGTTACATGGAGGTGTGTGCCAAATGATTTTCCTATTCCTATTTGTTTTCCTTGAATTAGTATTATTATATTTCCTGTACTTGATTTCAGCGTACTTGTAAACACTATTCTTTTCAATTAAATGTTACGTACAGTGGAATTATACTCCATTGGTTCTCATTTTAACCCCTCTCTCTCTCTCTCTCTGTAAATATATATATATATATATATATATATATATATATATATATATATATATAGATAGATAGATAGATAGATAGATACATAGATAGATAGATAGATAATTAAAAGAAAATCTTGTGTCAACACGTTTCGTTCCATACAGGAATACTTCAATAAGTCAAGTGTGCTAAATTTGTTCAAGTAGCGAAACGTGTTGGCAGAAACGGTATCCTCTTCACTTTTTTATATACTGCCTTTACAGTTAAGTTTTTTATATGAATTTTTACGCACACACGGTATATATACACATATGGCCGAGTGGTTAGAACAGTCAATCACTGATCATGATAAACGGGTTCGAACCTCACCACGGTGAAATTGTGTAGACGTAACATTTGGGGGCCGTCGATAGCTGTGACCGAGTGTTAGAGTGTACTGGCATTGTTTAGATCAGGGGTGGGCAAACCTTTTAGTACAAGGGCCTCATTCTAAATAATTATAGATTTACTGGGCCGCATAGTATATATAAAACAAAATAATTGATATTTAAAATTGGCAAAATAAAGGGCTTTTAAAGAAAAAATATAGTTTTAATAAATAACATTTTAAAGTACAATGTAAGGAGAAAAAATTATTTATTTGAAAGATAAAGTAACTGTTTGAAGAAATAAGAAAAAAAATTATTACTATTATAAAATAGAAATTATCAAAGAAGCATAATTATTTATTTCATAACATCACAACTGACCACCAGAACGATAAAAATACTAATGGGAATGATGCACGTGACTGCAATCATGTACCAGTTTATCAAAATCAGGTGTCATATTGCTTGTGCTTATCCTCAACACTGACTGAAGATTAGAGTCTGTTAGAAGTGATCTGTTCTTCAACTTGTTGATTTTCATTATGGAGAAAGTCTGCTCACATATGTAAGTTGATGCAAATAAAACAAACATTTTTTTGAGAAATTTTTCAAGTTTCTGAACTTTTCATGATGCAGGGATGCATAGAACTCCATTAACGATTTATTTTCAAACAGCTTCTTTAGAGAGTTGTCGGCTTGCAAATCAATTAGTTCTAGCTGCAACTCTTCAGTAACTGTTTCTGTGTCACAGGCAAAAGTTGAGCTGAGCAAATCGAACTGCTCTTCAATTGCTTTGAAATCAGCGAATCTTCTTATAAATTCTTTTTTGAGGGCCATCAACTGGAAACTATATTTTTCTGATAAGCGCCATCAGTTGTAATACATGCCAGTTTATCCAGGTTTAGTTTAGACCTGATTAGACAGTTAATTACACTGTTATACAAATCTTTTCCAGTCACAGTATCTTTAAGAGACTCCATAGATAACAACTCTGTAATTTCAAAATTTTCGTCAATTCCTCTGATGTAAATAAGTAACTGGGCAGTATCCTTAATTTCATTACTCTCATCCAAAGCAATAGCAAACCACTGAAATTTACTACTGGCTGTTAAGAGCTGTTCTTGAATATTTGATGCAATTGCATCTATGCGATGAACAACAGTTCTTCCTGACAGAGATATAGCTTCTACTTTTGGTATAACTTCAGGACACACAACACTGACAGCATCAACCATGCAATCTTTAATAAATTCTGCTCCTGCAAATGACTTATTCTGTTTTGCAATTTTATTGGCCAATATAAAATTAACTTTTGTCGCGTTTCTTTGCAAAGTTGAAGTATTTTGAAACATGGTTTGCTGTTGCTTCAAACATTTTACCAAATCATTTGTCTCCTTTTGCAATTCTTGCTTTGACAAATTATCTCCAAAGGAGGCGTGTTTGGTTTGAAAGTGTCATTTAAAATTATTTTTCCTTAAACACAGCCACTGTTTGTGGACAAATCAAACATGCAGCTTTATCTCCAATGTCAGTAAAAAAATACTTTTCAGTCCACTCTTTGGTAAACACTAGGCATTCGTTCGCAATTTTTCGCTTTTTAGATCTCTTCGAAGAATTCATTTTGGACAGAGTTTACAAAAATGAAATAGTAAAATTTATGTTAAAATACAAAAGATTTATTACGTCAAATTAGTAAACATTGCGTCATTGGTGCGGTAACAAGTTGCCAAATTAACCACTTTTATGTATGCAGGCACAGAATTGGTTATCCAGTTCGCCGAACACTTATAAATAAGCAAACTATACAAGATCAAAGTGTTAAAAAACAGACATATAAAACAAGAAAAGAGACATAGAGTTAAATAAAGGCTTAAATTCGATTTTATAATGTCTATATATAATAACAAATGTGTACTTGGTTATTTATTTTTTAAAATTTTTTGTCATGCCACGCTACTTAACTCTATGTGTTGCGTAATCGGATATCCGGTTTTTTGAGTCAAAGTAAAAGTGAGAAGTCGGGCAAAATATTTTTGAGTTGAAAGTTTATTTTATTCGGTTTTTCTATAAATAAAGGAATAAAATGCATCTTAAAATCTTCGAATTATAACTTTTGAAACTTATATAATGATATTTATTTGTTTTTAAGTCAAATTAAGAAATTATTGTTAAATATATTAAAATCACTAATTTAGTTGAAAATAGGTAGCTTTAAAACTAATTTAACAAAAATGTATTTAGACTTAAAATCTTTTTCTGATAATTTATAATATATATACGAAAAAATCGTCATATATTTGAATTTATCATAAAAAAGGAGCAATAATCGGTAACTTTAATGCTATTGTTCAATGATATATGCAATTTTTATGAATGTTTTTGAACGATTATTTTATATAATTATGTAAAATGTATATAAAAGATTATGGAGAAAAATCACCCGTTTTTTAAATATAATAGGCCGTTAAAATTTTATTATTTGTATTTTTTATTTTATCCCATTCTTCAATATAAATTTACTGTTTTTTTTTTTTGTCATTTTACTAACAATTTTAAGTTGTTATTTTTGGCGGCGTGGGCATGTTAGTATTGAATAAAAAATCTGTTTGTGCTTGGCGGGCCGCACGAAATCGTTTGGCGGGCCGCATGTGGCCCGCGGGCCGTAGTTTGCCCACCCCCGGTTTAGATTCTTGATCATGCTTGATAACTCTCACAGAAAATCTAACTAAGCAGAGTTGCAGTATAAGACACAGGTTGGCTTTTTGATCGTTGAACAAACACAAATGTGCCTGAGCAAGCGTCTACCAAGACAGTGGCCAGGATATATATATATATATATATATATATATATATATATATATATATAGAGATAGAGCTAACATTTGTCTAACGATCGCAAATGCGTGAAACCCAGGGTCACAAACACATCAATCACATCAATATAATATATATATATATATATATATATATATATATATATATATATATATATATAATTATTTATTTAAAAATTATAACATAAATATGTTATAAAATCATTACAAAAATAGCCATTTTGTTTCAGCACCTCTGGTGTCTTATCAAGTGATGATGTTGAATGTTGAATGTAGAATAAAGGTTTTAAAAGGTTCAAATTAATTAACCACCCCTCGTAAGGGGAAACGCTGTTACATGCGCTGAAATTACCAATCAAAATTCAAGTATACGAGAATTCAAAAAACTTGACTACGAAGTAATGTTATAATAACTAATAAAGTCTTTAAAGTTTGGGTCATACTAAAATAGAATTTAGTCTAACTAATTAGTATTAAATTGTACATTACTCCTATACGTGTGTGTGTGTGTGTGTGTGTGTGTGTGTGTGTGTGTGTGTGCTGAAAAACACGCAAAATTCTGTTTTTTTATTCAATTTTTCTTTGGAACAGACGTTTTTCTTCTTTGCACAATTGGTTTGAATATAAATTATTCAGTATTATCTGTCTTTGATTTCATAAGCTATTATTTAATAAAAAACTGCGCGTTAATAACTGTGCGTCTATAGATTAACAGATACATGTTTATGTGTGTGTATGTGTGCGTGTATTCACATGTATTCAAAATTATATATGTGTTCGTGTATTTGCGTGTGTTTTTGTCCGTTATATTATGTGCATAAAATTATATAGCTGGGAAAATAAACCATTTCTCTGGTGTGGTAACTTTTGGTGTCTTGTCAGAAAGAGAATTTTATCTTCTGATATACATGATAAGTAATTCATATATTTTATATATACTGAACTCTTTTGCTGAAGTAGGAATAATATTTTCTATGTTTATCTTTTATTTTTATGTTCCTTGTTTAATTCAAAGTTAATAACTGAAACGACTGAATGCCAATTCGTTTTATTTTTGACAAAACTGTTATCCGAGAAATCTTGTGCTAAATTAATTTTTAAATTGCAATTTATTCTTTGGAGAGAATATTATACAGGAAGATATCTTTAAATGTATCTCTATATGAAAATTAGTGTTATTTTTATAATTGAATTCCTTTGTATTTGGGTCAGAGTTAGCAGTATATTAAATGGTGTGTTTTTTTATAAATTTTATCTTTAGTTCCATATTCCAGTTTCATGCATTTGTTAAAGGTATGGATCCCTCACATTGTCTCCGTCTTAGTAGGGTTAATATTGCAACCTAGGGAAGTTTACTGAATGGAATAATCACACGAAGGTTGATAATGAACGATAATAATTAGGACAAGAACAACACAAATAAAATTCACCAGCGGCGTGTAGAAGAAGCAGTCAACTATTAGAAGTGAGTCAAGTGAATTCCACATTTCACATCCGCATCTTCAACTGCAGGATATCTACCAACCGCCCACGCGCTCAGATGTGGCACAAGGCCGAATTTAATGTGGGTATCTTTCTCCGTAGACCCCGTATAAAACTGGATCGGTTAGCTGTTTCCCGAGACGAGACTCTGTCCTTCTGCATAGCCTCTTCTGGGGATCCTCTCTGCCCGGAGTTGGACCAGCACACCTGGAGACGAATCTTCAACTGCAGACCAACATACAGTATTTACTGCTGTATCTATGCGAATATTTGAATAGGAACATTCTCATTATCGTCCGTAAATATGCTACAAGGGTTAAATAATAAGGCAGTTTAGCAAAATTTTAGCCTTGATTGGCAACCAATCTAGGATAAAAAAAAAACTCTGTATTCACAACCGTAGGTAGCCCAGGCAAATTACATATTGTGCAGCTAAGGAAAGAATCGTAAATTTCATATTGGCACTATGATCTCTACAGCCTGCTTAATATTCCGAAAATATTGAAGAAAAATATGAAAAGGAAAGAAACCTATATTATATATTTACATTTCATTTTCAGAAATACTTGAATATAGCAGTGAGTGTTGATATCATTCTTTTCAGATGTCACTAGTAAATATAAAATAATTGCTATATAGACAGCTAGATGATGCATCTTGTCTAACGGAGTATGAAAAAATGATCTTTTTTTTTATCTTAAAATGTTATTGCTTTTAGCATTTCTTTAGCTTTTATCAATGTAGACTGCCTAGCATTTAAAATAAAATAAACCCATCTTTGTAAAACGGCTTCCCTAATGTAGAAGTCAAATGACTTACCTTCTAACATGGTTTCATTAGTAGGACAAGCACTGTTGTTATTAATTTCACCGTTTAATTACATAAAAAAAAATCAACGTGGATAGCACCTCAAACACATATGCGCACTAAAAATGACTTCTATAGAAATAAGAAAATTATTCCGAAGAATAAGATATTTTCAGAAATACCTATGCATTTTATAATAATCACAGCCTATGGTATTTTAAAAGTAAAGATTATAAAATAGATTATAAATTAAAAAAAAATACTGATTTTAAAGGTTTTCAATTCCTTTAATAATTTAGTATGATCTATAGACTCACACACAGATATCAACACACACGCAAGCACACATATTCACACAAGAATATATTCAGTGTGTGATGAGTAAATTGTCGCCATTTTATTTTTAATTTCACGCGTATGTGTTCTTTGTTTTTGATTTTGTCCATTGCAACCTATAGTTATGCCAGTTGGGAACCGTCTGAGAGGAAAAAAGCCACCCTGATGCAATCCAGTCCGCCATAAAGTTGTAAACACCATACTGTACCGCT
>CAHIKZ030004302.1:937500-947500 GCA_903632075.3 Acanthosepion pharaonis
ATAGATTTTGATTTGAAACTCTGTATCTTTGAATTGATTAAATATATCTTACTGTAATTTTCCGAGGTTTTTATAACATTACTCGACTCTACTTTGAGCAAGAAGAATGTATAATTCCTCTTCACGCATTACTGAAATATCAGTGTGATATCGATCATAAACGGAAATGATATCTTCATCATTACTTAATGAATCAATGATAGCTAAGTATCGGAAGTTCATGAAGGATGGAAATAAACTATTCCAGGATCATTTTCAAACTTATTCATGATGATCTTAGTCTTATCTAACCTTCTTTTTTTCTGTTCATTTGTCTCACACGTGTCACGTCCGATTTCATTTTGAAGTCTTTTTTTAACTGCTTTTGAACTTCCATGGATGAAAGTCCTCTTTCACATGCCAAACGTCTTATGAATTGCGTTGGATCTTTTGGAATGATCTTTTCAGTAAGTTGAAATGATTATCCCTGTTGTAACCTCTGATCCAGTTTTCATCTCTACTGTTTCCGCTTTTTAAACCTATTCAACGTTGTCTTCATGGTCCTTGAATGAACTTTGAAGACGGAAGCGAGTGTATGAATAGTGGTACAAATTACTAAAGTCCTGAATGAAATTTCCTTCTCGCGATTGCTCAGTTGAGAAGACAGTTGGGTTGACCCAAAACGATTTTAATCTGTTCAATTTCGAGCTGAATAACTCAAGGGTTTTTCAGTGACTCTTACGACACAATGTATCAAAAAGTTTAAAGCTCTTATCTGAATCACTGGAAAGAATCAACTCAATTAGTTTAGTGTTTTTTAGATATTAAACATTTTGTGTGATGGAGAGTTATGTTGTAACGCGATTTGGCCAATTTTCTTGTTACACCCGCTTTATATATATATATATATATATATATATATATATATATATATATATATATATATATATATACAGTGACACGCATAAGTATTGGATACAAGTTATATTCTGTTATAACTCTAGTTTATATTCGCCATTTTGCCTGATATTTAGTAAGTAATATCTCGTAAAGTTGTTTTAGTTGTATGTGGAAGGAAAATTAAAAATTCCTGGTTGAATCCATTTTTTTTATCAAAGTTCAAAATTACCCTTGCAAAAGTATTGGATACATCAATTTAATATTTTGTTGCATAGCCTCTGTTTTGTTTCACTGCTTCCAGTCGCTTTCTATTGTTGGCCACAAGTTTTCCACACTGATCCACCGTTACTTTACCCCATTCTTCCCTGCATAATTCCTCTAATTGCTTGATATTTGGTGGATTCCGCTTATGAGTATTCCACAAATTCAAAATTGGATTCAAGTCAGGAGACTGACTTGGCCAATTGAGAGTACTAATACCATTATTTTCAAACCATTCCTTTGTAAGTTTTGCAGTATGTTTGGGATCATTGTCGTGTTGAAGCACGAAATTCCCAACATGTCCTAAAGAAGTTGCAGATTTCTGAAGGTTCTTCTCTAGAATCTTCCTGTACATGCTACCATTCATTTTACCATGGATAACTTTTAACTCACTAGTGCCCTTGGATGAAAAGCATCCCCATATCATAATGGAAGCTCCCCCAAACTTAACTGTGGGGATGTTATTGTGCTTGCTGAAGGCAGTACCATTTTTTTCGCCAAACACTTGTCGCTGTGTTCCTTCCGAATATTTCAACATTCGTTTCATCCGACCAGATTACCTTTTCCTAAAACTGCATATCTTTCTTTTCATAAGTTTCGACAAAATTTAATCGGTCTTTGACATGTTTGGTTTTCAGTAAAGGCACATTTCTTGGTGATCTTGAATGAAAGCCTGTACGATATAGAGCTCTGTTAATGGTATCCTTACTTACATTAATTCCAGCACCCTCAAGATCAGTTTTAATTTCAGAACGAGTAATGAAGGTTTTTTTTTTGCACATTTCTGCTGATCCACCTTGAAGTACTCTCATTTATTTTTCTCGGTCTTCCATTTCTTGGAAGGTTTGCAGTACCGTCGCCATACTTCTTATAAGTTTGATGATATTTCCTACTGTACTTAGTGCCAGATTCATTTCATTGCTAATTTTTCGGTAACCTTGTCTTCCTTTGTGACGTTCAATGATTCTATCTCGCATATCTCTGGATAATTCTTTAGTTTTTGCCATTTTTAATCATTGAAATGCAGAATGCACATCAAAGAGTCAGATGATTAGTAGCACTATCTTGTAAACAATTGTGTGCTTCTCTGATTAGTCAGAAATAACATTCCAATACTATCGAAAATTTGAATATTTAAAGTCTTTTAAAATATAAAGTTTCGATTGAAAATTTGAAAAAAGTGTCATGTATACAATACTTTTGCATAGGGTAATTTTGAACTTTGATAAAAAAAAATGGATTCAACCATGAGTTTTTAATTTTCCTTACACATACAACTAAAATAACTTTACGAGATATTACTTATCAAATATCAGGCAAAATAGCGAACATAAACTAGAGTTATAACAGAATATAACATGTATCCAATACTTATGCGTGTCACTATATATATATATATATATATATATATAAAATTACAACATATATGTTATAATGTTTAAAAAATATATTAGCTCTACTCTATATTGAGCACTTTTTAAAATAGTGTTTTTGTTACAGGAAGGTTATTCTATCGATACCAACCCTGTATTCTCATATATATATATATATATATATATATATATATATATATATATATATATAGAGAGAGAGAGAGAGAGAGAGAGTGTGTGTGTGTGTGCGTGAGTTGATAATTATTTATTTTTTCAACTTCTCAAAAAATATCTATGGAAAATCTTTATTATCCTTTGATTTCTGAATCTATGTTACATACATGCAGACATCAAAGCAAAGCATTACCTAGGCAATTGATTCATCTGAGAAATTAAACATATATATATATAATCTGTGGACAGAAGTTCTCTAACCATCATTACGACTGTGTTGACTCGGATTCGTCATCACTTCATATTTGTAAAATTGTTTTCACTACACACGATGTTTTTTTCGACATATGTTTTACTAAGTTTCAACCCATACAACACTCAAGAACCACACACGAATGTAATATAACTGATGGAGCTCGTTGTATGAACGGTAAGTGCACGAGGTAACTAATATAGGTAATTAAACGATGTACGAAATATCACGGTTAAACTTGATTATAGTAGTCAGGAATTCTTCCTCTCAAGAATCTGTTTATACAACTTAGAGACAAGAAGCTTTCCAAGTCGAACTTCCTTTTGGCTCAAGGGATACGAATGGTATATAGATAGTTTTTCCTAGTGTAGATAGCATGACTTTTCTTCGCTGTAAAATTTAGAACTTGTGTAACTAAGGAATATGTATATTTTTAACAAGATCCTAAAATGTATCTATAAATGTGCTGCAGATCACAAACCTGCGTGAGAACGTTTGCATTTAGGGGAGGTTTCGAGAAAATGCTGTTTTATCAGACTTCATCACTCACAAAATAGATTTACTAAATAGTATTATTTATAACCAATGGTGATCGATATGTCATGTCCTTGATTCTAGGGACGTATCAAGCTTAGGGTGGAGAAAGGTATGCCTAGCATATATGCCAGCCAACGTATATGTAACAGCTGGTTTCTTGTTTTTTTTTGTTTTTTTTTGTTGTTATTCTTTTTTTTGTTGGAGTAATATAGATCACAGCAGTTCATCCGTTTTTGATGTCATTTTCATTGGTTTTCACAACATCGTCAACTTTAGCTATAAAAGGCTGCAGAAAAAAATTCGCGGCACGATCCAATTTACTAAATCTTTGCAAGTGACCAGATATCAGATATGGCATTTTTGTAAGGTTTTAGCTGGGTCAATAACCTTTTAGAAAGCCTCGTTATTAAATTTTAAAATAAATTTCTCACAAGATTTTGCTTGCTAAATCCTAATTAAAGTAATATTCGATAAAGAAATATAGAATTTTTTGTCTGTTCTAAAATGTTAAGATTTGATTATATATACAAAATTAAAATAGAAAATATTTATATTCAAACCTCCTAAAATCGATAGGCAATAACAAATCCTTGATAAATAATTTAGCAATCATGTTGTGTTAAAAAGATACAGCTCAAAAACACATTTTGCAGTTTTTGTAACTTTGCAATCCGAACATTTCTTATCGATTCTTGAGGCAGGTGTTAAAAGATGTATTGTAGATAATGGACCTTATCTATTGTCTGATTGATTTGTTTTTGCTGCTTATTAACCCTTTGCATATTAGCTGTAGTCATGTAAGTTTTTTTTAGATTGTACGAATTTGACATAATAATGTTTATAATGATACAAGTTGGGGGGATAAGACGTATGTTCATAACTTTCCCAAGTGCAGATGTGTGTAAGTGGATCCAACGAAACCAGCTGAAACTGGAACTCACCTATCGAATTTCCAATTTCAAATTTTAATCAAATAGTGCACATCAAATGGTATTCCCAAGCGGCCGCCTATCTAGGTACTGACCTGGCTCGATGTCGGTTGACTTCGGTGATCAGACGAAAACCTGGGTTTCAACGTGATATGGCTATAATTATTGAATCAACAGCACAAAGGCTAAACGTTTCTATTTCAAATTAATAAAATCCATATTTTCTCTTTTAAATTTAAATTAAAATACGATATTTGTTCAGTAAGAAATAAATAGGTTCGACTATCGCTCACTTCATCGTCTTTTGAACAGGTGTATAGATTTATCACTTCTTTCCTCTTTAGGATCGGGTCTCCGGTTTCATCTCGTCAATATATCTTATTCCCTTTCTTTCCTAGAAATCTCCTTGCGTCTTATTAACATTGTCGCCTTGCTTGCTGTTAAAATGATAAATAAATGTAAAAGAAAACTGTTTGGTTTTGAAACACAAAGCAATGGATTCTTACGCAATATATTATCTTAGTTCTAGCGGTAAATATCGGACAAATTATTTCCGCAGGTAAAGAAGCGACTTGAACAACAGAGATATTTCATTAAAGAATTCTGAAAATGCAATGAACAAAGCATTTGAGTAAGAGGAAGTTTAAGACGAGTAAGAAATGCAAAGATACTTAATCATTTCATCTGAAGGAGAGAGCTTAAGTTTTTAGGAGACACCATGAGAAAAGATGGCTTCAAGAATTTAAGACCGCAGTTCAGAATGATGGCAAGAATATCAGGGGGTGAACAGCGAGTTGTCTTCTTAAACTTAGGAGAATGAATGACAAAACCAGGACAAAATGTGACCGCAAACGTTAAAAAGATTTATTTAAAGCAAAAAAAAAATGAAGCAGAAAATGTAGAAGTCCATCATAGCCCATGTCAGAAAGAACATGATACATTAACAAAAATCTTTCATTTGTTTACATTATTTCACCCCAAGAAATGCGAGAATGCCAATAGGAAGCAAGAACCGAGAAGAGTGGCTGTTAAACATAAATATCCTTACACGATTTGATAAGAAAGACCGAATAATTTTAGAAATATTCGGCCAAGGAAACCATTTCCCTTGAGCCTGCGTAGAAGGTCAAACTTCTAAACATTCTCAACAACCTTCGAGATATATAAGGCCACAGCTGTAGCTTCACTATTCTAATCTAAAGATTTGTGTCAGAAGCTTCCAGCAATGATAATTAACAGGTCGGTGATTGATCTCGAAAACAGAAAACCATAGTGCCTGTCTAAATAGAAACTGATGTGAGAATGCTTAACCAATCCAAATTTGAATAGTGACACAAGAGCTTTGCCCAACAGATGTAGAAACATATATGGGGGATAGTTTCAACTTCAGAAGGATAGAATGTATCCTTCCAATTTTCATAAAGAAATTTGCCTTTGAACTGGCTTCTATTCTTTCTAAATTCTACAATGGACGACTTGCTGCTTCTCGCTTTCCAGCCTGAAGAAATTTCTGTTCTGCAGTTCTTGCTTTTAAGAACTCGAGTCACTTTTTTCCTTTTTCTCCCTAAGAGGAGTAGATTCGGTAAATTTACTTTATATTTCTTTTCAATAAAGGTAGATAGTTTCAGCTAAAAAGTAAATCAAAATAAATAACATTTCAGGGTATACACGGTGATGATAGAATTATAGTGTTGATGGAGAATATACACCCTTTTTTTTACGATATTAAGAAAATTATATAAACTTCAATAATTCAAATTTGGCTTGAAAAAATTTTCAAATGTTAAACATTCAATTCAGATGTGAAAACAAAGCCTGAGTTAAAATTTAATTTAGTATGATATGTTTTGTTGAAACTATTGTTGAAGCTATTTGATGTATTATAAAAACTTTATTAGGCGAAGGTAAATAATTATACTTTAATTAAAAATATGTAATAAAATCACCAAAATTATCAACGCCAATAATAGAAAAAATAACAAATACATAAGTCTTTGAATCGTTTACATTTTAATATAGTTTCAATTCTCAATAACAGCCAGTAATCTATTATCCATTGATTTTATTATTTTTATTTTACTTCAGCATGTTCAATTTACGGCATGGTAATTCTAATTGCTTCCCATCGGTCTGCGTTGGTGTTATATTGTGTGCCACCTTCATATAAGTTAATCTTCATAATTAACCATAAATTATCGATCGCATTCATATCAGGACTTGATGGTGGTCATTCCATTATGTTCTCTCTTGTATATCGTTTCTGCGCAAATAATTCACAGGTGAGCTTAGATACGTGAGAAGAAACATTGTCGTTCAGAATATGCTTGACTTTGAAACTGCGGAACTGGAACTTGTACGATGCAAAGAAAATCTTGTTCATAAAATCGCAATATTAAGCACTGTGAAGTTTAACAGCTTCATGAACTTTGAATGGTTTACTAATGGTTTGGGTGACAATTTCAGCGCATATCATAACACTATGTCTTTCATGTTGCCTTCTTTTAGCCACAGGAACGTCACTACTGGATAAAATCAATCGTTTGGCCCATCCATCAGTTCCATCAAACGACACTTGACGTTCGTCAATGAAAATTACTTGATTTTTTTCATATATTTTTGACACAATTTTGAGGCTTTAAAATATTTGTTCTAGTGAGAGAAATTTACCTAGGAAATATTTTTACAGATACCAATTAACAAAACATAATACAACTTTATCCTTCTTGACTCCCTTAATTTCAGCCTTTTCAACGATCTGAGTGCTGATCAAAAGATTTTGTTCCACTGTGACTCGCTTTAGTTTACGTTAATTCCGAGAAAACAATTTCTCAGTGCTTTTTCCTTGCTTCGAGTTCTCAACTTATATTTTCAACAGCCTTCTTTACGGTCGGATATTCTATGCAAATCTCTTCTGATATCTTCAATGTAGACATTCCCTCACTCAATAATTTGGTTGTTTTCAGCTGTTGTTAGATCTTTCCTTTTACACATGTTTCAATATATATAATAGAGAAAAAGAGAAAAAAATAGTTATTTTATTACATTTCAGACCTCTTAAGCTAATATTAGTTTAATTTGCATAACATCTGTCAGTCAATTTCGTAAATTCCAGATATATCCAAAACAAAACAATAAAATTGCAGGAAACTGAATTAAATATTTTACTAAGGGAAAAATAGGACGAGTTTAAATTTGAAAAAATATTAATGCAGAATTTATTTAGTAATTGGGGTTTATTTTATTTGCATAATAACTTCAGAAAAACTGTAGAAGATAAACCTCTAGGCATTTTCAAATGTGAACCTGATGATTGTAGGTCCTGTTATATATGATATTAAATAGACAGATAGATAGATAGATAGATAGATAGATAGATAGATAGATAGATATGACAAGTGAGATCGATAGATACGTACATACGTGTCTATGACCAATGTAAGGCAGATGGATTGATAGATAAATAAATGGATAATAATAATGTCTGGCAGCTCGCATCCGAATATCCCTGTCTTCTACGGCGGCTAGACAAAACCTGTTGCAGACGCATGCGCAGGCACAATCTGTTTTTTTTTTCTTTTGTATATCACGTATAAATATACGCAGGATTTTTACTGTAAATATGCTGAGCGGACCTTAATTCCAATTTCTGAATATCAACTGTGTTATCATGGTTTATACGTTCAGACCCTCGCTCACGATAACTAGCGACTTCGTAGTTCCACAACCACCGACGAACAATTATGTCTACTCTGATTCACTCAAAAGGATAGGGTTAACATCTAGTATGGTTTTCAGTAAACTTCCAGTGCCAGCTATGGCTAGTCGTTTCTCTCCTCAACTTCTCATCTCTTTTAATAATAAGCAACGTTTGTGCCATTTCTTCATTAATGTTCTGCTACACATTCACAGAAAAGTCAACTCGCTGTTGCAACAGAAATTTAAACACTCTCTTTTGAGATTTCGTTATTTAGTTCCTATTTTATTTAAACCATTTCTTGGCATATATATTTAGACCATGGTATTCTCCTCATCCGTCTATAGAGCCATGTCTCTGTCGCTTTAAGCAAATTGATCTCTAAGATAATGACCCAGCATTTACAGTCATATAGGAGAATTATTATGACATAGAATTAAGTACACATTTTTATGAGGATATTTTCTGATGTGTTAATACTTAACTCATTTTCTAGCAGACATATTCACTCTTGCAACACGCTTTCTGACTTCTCTCACATATTCAACTGTCTGTTAACTCACTCAGCAGATATTTAAATTTATGTCCTTGCTTGAAACAGAAGTCTCTAATTCAAATCTCGCACCCTTTCTATCTCTCTTACTTATAATATTTCTGGAATTAGAAACTGTTCATGAGAACGCCATAAAATTTTGTTTTACTTTGGTGTGGACTTCTCATGTTTCACTGATGCTTGCTATCAAATTACAGCAAATCAATTGAAAATCGCACGCAATGGCTGTAATTATATTGATTATTAATTAATTGATGAACTGTATAATTAAAATGTGGCCGGGGAGAATACCATGTCAAGGGAATCAGCGAAAACAATGCTGATAAATTCTTAGTTCATGTGTTAAATAATGCAATTTTAATTTACATACTATCATTTTCTCCAGAAAAAAAAATGCACTTTTTATTGTCCTAAGAAAGTACAATTTGAATTATTTAGCAGTTTACGCCAATTACATTCGTGTCTATTTGCATCTATACTGGTGGAAACAGTTTTATATGCAATGCAGTATTGGATTTCTTTATTGGAGATTACAAGGTGAATACAATTATTTTTCGGGATAATACGGTGGAGTAATGGATAGCGGCTCGGAATCGGAGAGCCGAGTTCGAATTCCAGTCGAATCCATTCCATTCACTTACGTGCTAATACCATTGGCAAAAGTATGAAACCCCTTCTTCTCCCTTTCAGATATTAGTAAATAGCAGGACAGACAGGGTTCTATAGCCTTCAATAGCAACTGGAGAAAGAAATGGCAACATACAGAAGGAAAAAAAATCTGCCTCGTCAGTCATGTGTCGAAGATATATGATCACCTACGCGTGTATTATGCATGGCACATAACTGACTGATATTCACTTACGTGCTAATAGTCTTGGCAAAGGTATGAATCCTCTTCTTCTTCCCGCCACCTATGAGTAAATAGCAGGACAGACCGCACTCTATAGCCTTGGATGGTAACTGGTCTACAGCAGAAAGAAATGGTAACCTATTGCTGGAAAAATCTGTCTCATCAGTCATATATCGAAAGATGGCACATAACTGAGTAAACTTTTTTCAAGATGCATTTTTCTAAACAAATCTATTTAGATTGAATTGGGATTCTTTCAAACAATATTCTTTGAGAGAGGTCTGAAAAGAAATTCTACAGATATTGTTAAAAACACATTTCAAATTATATTGAATAAAGGGGAAAGAACAAAACTTCGATGGCACGTAACAAACAAATGAAAATTGCTATGTCGAAATGTTACCTTGCATTCGAACAGTTTGGTGGATTTCTCTCTTTCATTTATATCAGATCGCTATCATTATAACATATTAAACGATAAATTTGCCACGGAAAAT
>CAHIKZ030004302.1:952500-1005000 GCA_903632075.3 Acanthosepion pharaonis
TCTTTTTCCATGTTCTCTCAATCAAATCAGAAGAATATGTTGAGTGATCAACCATTTCTAATCCACAGGCACGCACGGTAGCCGTTGAAACATTACAGCATTGTCCTGATGAAACAAACCCCTTTTGTTAATTTTTCTGGATGTTTTGGCTTTGATAGTCTTTCGTAACTGCCACAGAAAGTTAGCGCAATACTCACCAGTGATGGCATGGTGCTTTTGAAGATAGTCAAATATCACCTGTTTGAAAAAAACAAACTAAAGCCCTTATATTCCGTGCAGATAAAAAATCTTTGGTTTATTTATAGCAGACGAAGAGTGGTGCTCCCGCGGCATGGATTTTCTCTTTGTCTCTGACTCAAAGTGATAAACACGACACACAACCTGGGTTAGGAAACGTTGCAGAAAGAGTTGCACCTGCTTCAAATAATGTCAGGTTTTTTCTTGATGTGACCAGACTGGCGCGTTTTCGTTCAGGTGTCAGAAGACGTGTCAACAGCAGAACAGAAACATTCTATCTTGCCAAGTTCATTTTGCAGAATATTCTTAAATTTCTCACGGGGTATGATAATAGGATTAGTTATTTCATGTATAGTCAGTCGCCTATCATACATCACCATTAGATCAAAGTTTTCGTCAGTGTTACCAACTGTAGAACGTCCAGATAATGGGATGTCTTCAAGACTCTCCCACTTTTGTACTGTTGATAAAAGGCAGTGTAAATGCATTTGAGGTCTAAACATCTTTTTTCTGCAAGTAGGTGTTAGCATCCCAATGCCAATATTCGTCCATTTTCAAGCGAAATCGAGACTAGTTGCATTTTATTTTGCTAGCCAGATATCAGTTTACCTGGAAATAAATAGGGCTGTTGTTAGTAGGAATCGCGGAAATTAATGCATACAAAATATCAAGGCCCGAACATCACCCCATCATAGTCAACTTATGAACTTTTCAGCCCACTCTCATATATAGCATATAAATTCTGAAGTAATTACATTTTGAATTTGTTTTCATTATTCAGCTTCGATAATTAAAATAGCTAAGCATCAATAAAACCTACTTACACAATGTCATTTAGATTTTAGTCAAAAGCCTTAATTTTAATTTCAAACATATTGGGGATCAGTGCCGGACTGGCTCTAAACATATTGTTTGGTCAGGAAAACGGGAGCCGACCTATAACTCCAATGCCATCCTTCTATCCTTATAACGAGTAAAAGAAATGTTAAAGAAAATGGACATGTAAGAAGTGTCCAATTCTTAGTAATTGCTGTGTAGTTTTTTGTAGTAGAGACTTAGTATAAATAAAGAATGCTATAATTTGCTATTTATTTATTTATACATTTTAAGTCTTGGGTTGTAATTTTTATGTAGTTTACTGAACAATGTGCACATTAGAATACAGTTCAAATGCACAAGAGAGCACTGTATGCAGTCCACTTGATAAATAGCAACTTTTTGTTTTCCCTAGATATTTGTTCGAATCTGCAAATAATTGTTTCTGCATTCAATTCATCTAACAATGACTTTTCAGTGGATAACCACATGTATGATTGCAAATTCTTCTCGGATAACAAATTCCCTAACCTTGTCCTTGTGATCTTTAATTTGAAAATGTCATCTCACATTAGATTTGAGTAACCAATTGTGTACAGAGGACTGCATAAAGTCCTTGATTATTTTTCTAACTAAAACATTTGTGTATGTTTGTTTCATTATTGGCATTTTATTTGGTATAGGGACCCCATTCTCCCAGGGCCACAATTGCCATGGGACAAGCTAAAACCCTGGACAGTCCGTCACTGCTAAATATTATCGTATAAAAGAGTGGGCATAACGATAATACTAGTTTCAAATAACAGATATTGTTAAATTTTATACGTGATATAATAGTTGATATTCCTGGTTAGTAGCTAAGTTTTCCGTTTTCTGTCCGAGTGGCTACACACTCTTCTTTAAATCAATATTGCACTCAAAATAACGGGAGATCGTACGTTATGGATTCATATTTTTCCTAACCGTATGAATATTAAGGCGATACAATCCACCAGATCATGACTTTAATACTCAGACACACCATGATTCTTACATGGAATTGAATTAACCTCAGATATTTTTTATAAAACAGATTCTCACGTCGATGCTTGGAAGAACACAATGTTAGCTTCTTAAGCAGAAAATGTCAATCGTTATTGTTGTGGATTCCGGCTTGAAATCCGGTACCAATAAATAAAAAAAGCCAGGAATGAATATATGAAAATAATGTATTAACGTAATAATACAAACTGCTAATGGAGGTTAGTAGTTCCAGGAAGGCATGTTAGTAATATATATATATATATATATATATATATATATATATATATATATATATATATATCTTTGGTATTGAAGTATCGCTGTATGACTTCTTACTGACTCTACGTGCTCGCTCACTGTGATTCCTTCAACGCTGTTACCTCACCCGCACTCTTCCGGTTACCTACAACCACTTACTCTGTCACTCTGGACCCCACTCGACTCGGTCTTGCTCTCGTCTTACTCTCGTAGCAGTAGTATATGTATATACTGGGTGAGTCCATTTGTGTAAAAAGGGGAGAACCCCTCAACAGTTTTATAGCCGCTTTCATGTTAAACCGCCTAACTTTTCGCTCATATCACACCTTCGAAAAGTAAACCCCTACCTTCAGTATCTCTTGAAACATGCATTGAGTGTCTTTTAGTATGAAGTAGAATAACCTTGACCCGTTGGGTCACTGACGGTTTACTTTACCAAACATTGAAGTTGATTTCAATATTAAAAAAACTGTCTTTCTGTTTAATGTTGAAATAGAAATACTCTATAAACAAATCATATGTTTACATCTTATTCACTTAAAACATTTTTTTCAGATTAACTTAAAATGGTCTACCCCTGAAAATATTTATAAATATGCTAAAAATGTTATTTTTAAATATTTAAAATATTTCTTGTTTAGGGAAAGCTAAAATATAAATAATTACTCTACAAACAACTGGACGAAACAGCAAAACGAGATCTCTTCGTCTCTGTCTTTGTTTGAAGAGAGTTAAAATTAAAATATATACTCTATAAACAACACGTGTTTTTAAATCTTATTGATTTAAATTATTTTTAAATCAAATTAAATTAAAAATGTTTTTAGATTTTTAAAATATTCTTTGTTTAAAGAAAGCTGAAATATGAATAATTACTCTACAAGAAACTGGACGAAACATCAAAGCGGGATCTCATTGTGTCCGTTTTTAACTTTAAAATAATTTCCTTAAAAAATATCTGTTTGAAGAAAGTTGAAATAAATATACTTACTATATAAACAACTCGTAAATCATTATGTGCTGGACGGACGCACCACACAAGCATGCAATCACAGACTTTTAATATTATTTAGATATCAGCACCAGACAAAATTCGAACTCTCTCTGCTTAAATGCCTCGCACATTAATCTCGTGAATAATTTTTGATTACCAAAAGATATCCGAATTGCAGGCATTGGTATATCCTGTAAGAAAACGGAAATCAAGAGGACAGAAATCAAGAAAAAGTATCCTTTAATTTTACTACTGATTTCAAAAGTGAATGTGAATGAAATATTTTTTTTGTAATAAATCTTGCTTTTTCGCAGCAACTGTCTAACCTGCAGGCCAGCATCAATTTAAATAAACAGCTTGCTGATTGAAATCATTATCTGCTATCACCTGAAGCCTATTTCCTTCGATGACATACTTATACCGAAACGCACTAAGTATTATAGCTGAGATTCAGATCTAGTTTCCTACACTGGGTCACCTGAACTGAATGCACTCGACTGTCTATCGTTGTTAATAATCAATAGTTAAACATGAGAACAAATCACTATGAGACGGCTGACTTTTAAGATATACTTTTGGTTAAATCTGAGATTATCGACATTTTTCAGTTCTATTTTTGTAGAGTTTAAATACAACTGATCAATTCATTTCTAGGTAGGCAAACCGATATTTTTCTGAATATAACCCTTATGTTCCAGGTGTTATTTAAAACTGATGTTTGCTTTTCTTTACATATATCTAAACAATTAACTATAATTTTGAAAAAAAATAGGAATTTCATTGAAATATATTTGTACTTATACAAAGTTTCAGGTAAAATTAAAAAAATACGAACTTCAAGCAAAATAAACATAATATATTATGGGGATTACCCCCATTTAGCCTACGAAGATGACCCTCAGCTGCCGCTATTTCAGGACTATCAAGGCTAAGATATAATCATCTTCTTCCCCTTTTTATTCATTTTATTTAAGGATATTAGAATACAGTTTCAATATATGGTCAGATGCTCCTGCTATATGTATGGAGATTCTTGACAAAATCCAAAGAAGAATTTGCAGTTTTACGATCTTGACGTAACATTTCGACCTCAGTCCATTTTCCACAGCCTTGACATCGCTTCCCTCTGTCTTTCCTCTAAATACTTTCATGGTAATTGTCCTAAGGAACTTTCCTCTATGGTACCTAGCCATTATGAAGTTAAGTGCAATGCTAGTTGGCGGCAAGGTCTCATCATTTTACAGTTAAAATAGCTAGATGTGACCGTAGGTTCTATGCTAACCTTTTCTTCTATCACATTTCTGGTTTCTGGAACTCTCTTTCTGCTTCTTTCTTCTCATTCAACATTAATCTTCAAAAATCTAAATCCAATGTCAATCGTTTTTTTTTCCGTCTTCTTAATTCATATTAATTTATTCTACTGTCTCTTTAATTCAGTTTTTCTTATATTATCTAACATTCTTGCGTCTTAGTACCTTTATTGCCATGCTTGGGGTGAAATGATTAAAACAAGAAAAAAAAGAATGCGGTAGACAGGAGACTCGTCTAGTCTTCCCTTCTTGGGGGACTTACTCACAGCTCCACGCGGTTTAATACACATGGTGAATGAAGAATTCCTCGATAGAAAATTGCCTACCTATTATGTTCATTTCACATCTACATTGATTTGACATATAGTAAAATCAGTGGAGACATCTTATTATCTGATGAAGTCCCAAATAACGAAACATTTCAAACCTTATTAGTATTACGCCAAGGACAAAATAAGAAATGACATCTATTTAATCATTATTGAGCGTATACCTTGCATATATACAAGAACAAATGTCGAGAGAGGGACATTGATCATTTGAGCGTTCCACACCATATCCCAAACGATTTTAATAATAGAAGCAGCTTTCATTTAACCACCAGAGGGAGTATTATCACTTTGTCATCACCATGTCTCATATTAAACTCAATGGGAGCAACACTCAAAGTTTTCTTGGCTTAACGTTTTCCACAGACATTAAGTGTAGTGACTAAATCGAATCAATTCCTAATACAAGGAATTGTTTTTTCTCGTCAGAATCCATCTTGGACATTTATAAATCTACCATTCGTCCATGCATTGAATACTGTTGCCATATTTGATCTGATTCTCCTGATATATATCTCGCGAGTCTTAAAAGATACCCAGAATTATCTGTAATGTGTCAGATTTTGACCAGTCCTCTCGACTTAAGTCAATTTATCACAGACCTGACGTCACTACCCTGTCTTTTCTACAAATATTGTCATGGCAACTGCTCTGACGAGCTATTTTCCTATTTTTATACCTATATTACATGAAATTAAGAGTGTTATGGATTGGCATCTAGGTCCCAACGTTTTACGGTTGAAATAGCTAAATACAATGGCAAGCTCTACTCCAACATTTTACTTTTCTCGCACTTTCCACCTGTGAAAACATTACGTTTTTTGCTTTCATGATAACTACACTCTTCAAACATATAAAAGCAATGTCATTCATTATGTTCTGTCTTCTTGAAAAATGTTCATTATTTATTCTTTCCTCAAACTTCTCTATTCTCACTCTTCAATTTCACTTTCACTTACTTTAACCCTCTGCATACTAATGATATTATCGCCTTGCTTGGCGCGAAATGATAAAAAAAGAAAACAACATGCAGGCACTGACACAGACACGCAAACACACACACACACACACACACACACACACACACACACACACACACACACTACCGTTAACTTTCATAATACACATTGTGGTAGAAAAACTTCCTACATATACCGCCCAGAAATCCGTCTCGCATTAATGACAATTGTGCCTTCATCTAGGCAATGACTAACCATTGGGTTAGAGGTAGTCTTGGGCTTAATTTTGAGATGTATTTCTACTGCACCTTGTATTTTCCTTTTAATTTAAACTTGTGGACACACCACTATATTTTCTCTCTCTTACTAATTATTTATTAGTCAAATAAAAATACATGGCAATTGTTTCCGTATTGAAATGTATTCAATTTCATATGACTTCTGCAATTGATGACAAGCTGTCATATACAGGTGATCATTTTATTACCACTACTTTATTATAAGCATGCAATATTTACAAGGATATTAAAGAAAGGAAAATCAGTTTAAACTGAAGATAAGTTGTCATGGATCAAAACATTACATATGATATCAACCCATTAAATTTTGATAGTCCCTTATTTTGGGATGGTGATCTAAATGTTTCTTTTTTTATAGCTATAATGAATAAAAGACTTTGCTTCATAAACCAACAATTAATATCGGTTATATATATATATATATATATATATATATATATATATATATATATATATATATTATCGATCCTTAACTGGCGTCACGGATTCGGTCAATTGCCATTGTATGATTTGGAGGAAATTGCGCTTAGTAAATGCACCGGATAGTGCTCGGAAAATTTACCGCTCTACTATTTTCTATCTCTTCACTCTTCACGGTGCCCATTCAGGATAGAGGCGATAATGGCTCTTTACAATACCCCGTCTTTTTTTATGTTTGTCTCCTTAATATGCCTGCAAGTTCTTGTTCTGTAATTAATTAAAAAGAACTTGTTAGTAAGGTTAAGCGATCTTTGCCCCCGATCCTCTTTCATTCGTGAGGATCAATTTTTTCTATAGTTTTGTGTTCCACAAATGTCATCTGTCTCTCTTTCTGTCTTTGATTCGAGTATCTTTTTTGTTTGCATTTTCATTAAAACGTCATCGGTGAGCCTTTTGTTGAACAGGGTTTCTGTTGCCTCATTAATTATGAATGAGGAAATTTACCGGCATTCATATAGGAGGATAGGTATTAAATAGAATTTACGAAATCTTTTTTTTTCTTTCTAAAGGTACTATTCCTTTTTCATAATAATTTGTTTAGATTCAGGTCATATTTATATATAGCAAAATTAGATTATCCGAAACATTAACTATAAAACGCTGATATAAAGCTAGTTTTATCATTCAAGAGACTATAATCAAATATAATATATGGAGTGTATTCCAAAGTTGTATAGACATTTTCAGGAGAGATATTTATTAATTTCAAGTAAGTCCAAAAGTATAATCATATTGAAAGTAGAAACTTCAAGCCTCAATGGACCTATTGTAGCGATCCCGTTCGAAAGGGATTCCTTGAAGTAATTTAAAATGACGGTGCCCAGCATGCTTGTCACAGCCTCCCTCATCTTCTCGATATTTTCAAAATGACTAGCCCTGATGTTGTCCTTCACTCCAGCTTTCATAAAAACCAATTGTCACCGGGAGTAAGGCCTGGGCAACAGAGACTGTGATTGATAGTTTTGATGACCTGTTGTCAAAAAAAACTGTATTGCATAACGAGCTTCCAAAATGTCATCATGTCGCAACTGCATTCTACAAACTACTCAGCTGTGACAGGACCTGTGTTCAAAGTAATTTTACAACTGTCTTTTTCACCCATCCAATTTGGGACAACTGCTTATTTTATGTATTTTTAAATCGAGTTTACCCCAAGAAATGCAATAAAGCCACTACTCCAGAAGTGGTTACAGGACGTGGAAGAATTAGAAAACAAACAACTACTAAGGAACGAGAACTATAGAAGAGTAATCAGGAGGATAGGCAACGGTTGGCATTGCATTTACACTTTTGAAAATTAATGTTGACTGAAAAGCATGGAGGCGGAAGTGAGTTCCACATGCGGGAAGATTGAGAAAAGTAACTTTTAGCATAGAACTCACGGCTTCATCTAGCCGATGCGACACAATGAACCAACATTCTTAGCAGCTGACCAAGGAAGTTATTCAGTATAGAGTTTCCTTTTCATGTCGGCCGAGAATGTTAGCCCAGGAACAATCACTGTTCTGAAAGTTAACATCAGCCATGCCGATGGAAACCAGTGATATTCTAAGACAGTTATACCTTTTAAAAAAAGTCTTACAACTTCCGGAATGCACTTCATTTCTATGGTGAACATCAATAGAAAAAATTGAAAATCCTGGTCAAGAAATATACAACAAGGTCAATAGTCTAGCTAGATTCTATTCGTCTGAGAAACGTCTAAAAACCGTTGATAAATTTTGGGTGGGGAAAAGGCAGAAAATAAATCAGAAAGTTTCTTTTACAACACACCATGTATTTCCTCTTCCATATCGTCCAAGATATATACGTTTATTCTGAATTCTACATAATCTTTACTCATCTTTTCATTTGTAATTTTGCGTGGCATATCCCATTTCACGAAAGATAAAAGTGTAATTGTTTCCCCACATGACACAAAAAAAACATATCTCTGAATAACGGAAGTACAAGCCATAAATTAACATAAAATTCACTCTGATTAGTTAAATCTGTCTGGAATTTAAATCATTTCGCGGTGCCATTTAAAAAAAAATCATCGAATTAGATTCATTTGTTCAGTTTTTAATTTTTTTTTTTTAAATATTATAAAACTACATTTTTTAATTATGTTTTATTTTTTAGACATGATCGACGTTGTTAAAAATCAGAAATGCCCACAGACATTATTATTTTAAAAATGAATTAAATAATCATCAAGAGCTTGCGGAAGAAATAACGTTGAGTTCGTACTGGCATGGATTAATTAAAAATTATTCCATGAGCCTCGGCGATCGCTGTGTTTTTACACTGAATGCGAGCGTATTTTAATGATGTAGAAAATAAATTTCGTCTACTTTATACAAGGTTACAAAAGAAAGCGAGAGGGAAGGACTAACCATAAATTGTATCAGGACAAAATGCATTGTCATTTGTGAAAAAAACAAAACAAAATGGAGGCTTCAAATTGGAAGCAACATTAAGCAAGTACCAACATAAAGCAAGTACCAACATTTAATAAACTGAGACTTGCATAACAAATCAGACAAAATTTATCACAGATATCCAAAAACCCAATGGAATAGCGAAATACGCTTTTCAGAATCTAAGCCAAAATGTTAAATAACAGGAATATTTCGTTGCATAATATGAGATTGCTAATTTTATATAACATACATCTTACTATATAACAGCGAATATTGCACACGTTGTACAAATGATTCAGAGACAGGGATAAGCTTCTACAGAAGGATGCTGAGGATACCATGGATAGGACATGTGATCAACGAGGAAGTTTTAAGGAAAATAATAAAAAGAGGGATACTTTTGATTAGGATCAGAAAGAGACGAGGAGACAAGATTTCTCTGAAAATTGACGCCAACTGGATTTATTTAATACAATAGGGACTAAAGATATCAGCGGGTAACTTACCAAACGAGCTTGAGTCCATGGTCAGCAGAACAGGAACAGCGTGCGATAGTTTGGGTAAAATATTTCTAAGACTTACACAGGATAGGATATAGGGGAGATCTGGGATTGTCATATTCTGAATGGACACGACACGTTTTATATATGGCTGATGCATATTTTTCTGAAATTAATATGTTATTGCAATCTATATCCTGTTTGAAGTTATTATTCAAATCAAATAAACCTTAATAATTCGAAAGGTTCTGACCCAATATTTGTCAAAATTCGACTAGTGCACTACCACCATTAATAAAATATTAATGATTAAATTTTCTGCATTTTAATGGTTAGATTAGAGATATTTGGAATTTACGAAAACGTACTGATTGCAGTTAATATGTATCTTAAACTAATATTTGCTTAAGACCTCTGAAATATAATAAAAACTTTCTTCTTGTCTTAATATATGTTGAAGAACAAAACAAAGACCAAAGGAAAAAAAAAAACAAAACAAAGTTAGTGAGTGAGGAAATGTCCACATTGGATATATCAAAGGAGCTTTGCAGAGATTATTGAATGATAAAGAAGGCTGTTGAATATATAAGTTGAGAACTAGAAACAAAGGAAAAGTCTTTAAGAACTTGCTTCCTCGTAATGAACGTAAACTAAAGCGAGTTATAGCGAAACAAAACTTTCGATCAGCGCCCAGATCTTTGAAAAGTCTGGAATTGAGGGACTTAAGAAGCAGGAAAAATACGCTGTGAATTTGGATGTATAGAAACATTTGCTAAAGCAGACGTTACTAAAGCAAATATTCAAAAGCATCAAAATTGTGCCAAAAAATACATGATTATTGACTTTTCTAAAGTGATTTTGATGGACAAATCTCGAGTGACTTTTATCCACTTCAGCCGCACCTGTGGCTAAAAGATGGCGACAGGAGGCGGTAGTATTCAATAAGTAAAAAAAAAATCACTGGATAATAGATTAATAGCTGTTATTGAGAATCATTCAATATATTAAAATACAAAGGATTCGAAGATGTAACGTATGTCTTTGTCATTTATTCTATTCTAGGTGTTGATCAGTTTTGATTATACTACTGCCTTTTCATTAAGTAAAATATAATTACTTTTTGTTGCCTAATAACTTCTGACGGCAGTGTTATTGGAATCCATGATATGACTTCAGTAACATCAATAAAACTTATTCATTCTACCAAAAAATTTAACTCAGGCTTTGTATTGACGTTTAAATTGATTGTTTAAAATTTGACAATTCTTTTCAAACCAAATTTGAATTATTGAGTTCATATGATTTCCTTAATTCATTCAGACAATGTGTAGATGCGATTTAGCAGAAACAATTGAATTATACAGTTTAATTCTTTACCCTCACGTGGCACATTGCGAAAATATGTATACAGGTATAATAGTTTTATCAGGAGAATTATTAAGACAATTTTAGTTGTGTTAAACTACAGAACACATCGTGAACACTGTTCTTATAATAGATTCAAAACCGAATTACTTTTTGTTTAAATTCGATTTAGAATATGTATAAGACTAGCGAATATTTGTAACAGCGGCTGGTTTCTTTATTAGGCTGGATTTTAATCTGGGAACCATCTTGTAGTCTTTCGAAATCATCAAAAATAATTAATGATTTCAGATATTTTTTTAAATTTTTTATTCTCTTGTAAATGCATGCCTGCAATTCTCATTGATTGCTTTTAAGATTTCTGAAGATATTTTAAGACTCTCTACATTGTAAAAAAATAAAAAAAAGGAAAAAAAGGAAAAAAAAAATGCATGATAGTGTCGAAATTGATCTTGTGGGTTTCCCGGGGTCGCTTAGAGCAACGAGTTGAGATAGGAGAAATGGAGGCGGGAAATGCAGTTAGAAAGAATGGTGTGTAGAAATTTTGGAGCGCTTCATATTGTATAGAGGACATTGATACATTTTCATCTGTTTTCTCGTTGCTACTGCAATGTCTTATTTTTAGAATTGTAAGAAGAAATTACATGCAAACTGATGAAGTGAAATTAAGTTAATGATAAAACGAGTGACGAAGAAAAGGATAATGAAATTAATGTAGAAAGAAAGAAAGAAAAGAAAGGGAAAAGAAAAAAGAGGAAACATAAATGAAAGAAAGGAGAAAGTATGAAAAGGAAAAAAAGAAAGAAAAAGAAACCCATAAAAATAGGAAAGTGTAAATATGGAAAATAAAACTGAAATCATGGAAAATGAAAGAAGGAAGGAAAGAAAAAGGAAAATTTACATAGAAGAAAGAAGGAAATGAAGAAAGAAAGCGAAAGGATTCAAGAAAAAGGAAAATATAGAAAAGAAAAGAAGGAGCAGGAAATATAGAAAAAGAAGAGAGAAGAAAAAAGAAAGAAAAGTAAAGCATAAAAGAAAGAAAAGAAAAAGTATGATCATGAAAGCATTATATAGAGAAAGTAAGAAAGAAAGAAAGAAAGAACACAACGTAAGAAAGGACAGAAAGTAAGAAAGAAAGAAAGAACACAACGTAAGAAAGGACAGAAAGTAAGAAAGATATGAAAACAGAAAGAAACTGAAAAAAAGGTAAAGCATAAATGAAAGAAAAGAGAAAAGAAGGAAAATAAAAAAACGCGAAAAAGAGAAACAAAGAAAAGTGTCAGAGAGGAAAATGCATGAAAGATAGCAAGCGAACGAACAACAGAGCTAAAAGCTAAAAGAAAAAAAAAAGAAAGAAAAAAGAAAAAAAGAAAAAAGAAATAAAGAAAATGAAGTGAAATCAGAGATAAATTGCGTATGCATGAAGGAAATAAAAATAAACGAACAAAAAGTAGGCGTGATAAAAATAAGAAAAAAGAAAAGAGACAGTATGAAATAAAGAAAAAGAAAAAAAGAAAGCATTAACTAATTACATAAAGAAAAATATAGGGAAGATAAAAGAGACAAACCTAAAACACGAATATGAGAGAGAAAAGTAAAATGGAAAAGATTAGAACTTAAATAAAAAAAAACGAAAATAGAATAAGACAAAAGAAAAAGAAGAAAAAATAGATAAAGATACATACATAAAATGGAAAATTATAAATAGAATATATATTAATGTGAAAGAAAGTTAGTGAGAATGAAAAAAAAGAAGTTGAGAATCGTAGGAAAAACTAAAAATATTGGTAGGAAATAGAAAGAATGTCGATGGGAATAAATGAACATAAATAAAGAAACAACATTTGATAAAAACAACAGAACGAATGTGCAAATAATCGAGTAGAAAGGGTAAAAAATAAAGAAATACGCATCATAAGAAGCGGAAGTGATGTACCGGATGCAATGAAAGAAGAAAAAGTTAAAAATAGATGAAAACAAAGAAAATGGAAACAAAAGTTTTTACTTCATACTGATATTTATACCCAATGCAAACCGTACAATTTATTACAAGTAGGTTGTTACTTATTAATTTATCGAATCCTTCTCCATCTAAAATTTGTGATAATTTTTTGATTCTCCTTGCAGGTTGGCGTCTTTTATCTACAAAAATGGACAAACCCACTTCCAAATATTTTTATAGATACATGGTTGGCCAAAGGGCAATTGAATTTGCACATAAAATCAAACATTATGTCCAGTGTCGGTTTCTATTCGAACGGTTCGCAGTTGGTTCCAGACTTTTATCCTGCAAGCCTTTCATTTATTTCAACCAAATTGACATTCGTTTGAACAATAAACAATTCCAAAGCATAATAACCGCAGAAAAAATATTTCGAAAATTTATTAACTCCGCTAATTTTACAGTTTACAGTATTAGCATAAATAGCATTTTTAGGTCGTTGGGAGAAATGCGTTCAGGTATATGAAATTAAGCGTTTTTCATTATTATTCCTTTTGCTTTCGTATAAGTAATATACAGCAAATCCTCATTGAACGACCGGGTTCCGTTCCAATCACTTGGCCGCTAAATGAAATGTTCGCTAAAAGAGAATGATAATCTAACCGCTATTTCTGTCTACACTTCTAATAGGTTCGTGTGGAGCAACTTCAGAAAGATTCACGTTATCGTCATACTATTTATAATATTTCTATTTAATTTAAGATTGTATGCATGCTGTTAATACAATACAAGTAACTTTTATTTTAATTTATTTTTTATCTTATTCCTTTATTTTAATTTTTTATGATTAATTATGAAGAAGCAGAAAATAATCTACATTAACTTTTTGCACAATTTTTCAACACCGACTTCTTAAAAATCTTTTCATTTTATTATTTGATATTGTTTGGCGGTTAGGTAGACATTTATGCTTTGTGGTTGTATTCTAATTTCAAAGTCTATATATTAGAGTCAATCTGTTAATTTTCTTAAAAGACAATATATATACATACATACAAATATATATATATATATATATATATATATATATATATATATATATATATATATATATATATATATAAATTAAACTCATCGATATTATTCTTAAGTGCCTAATACACGGGTGGAGCTGACAAGTGAAGGCGACATTAACAGGAGATCATAATAATATTGAGGATTTGGAAAGAGAATGATTAAAAGGGGCGAAATTAATAAATAAGGTCGTTCTAACATGTTCTGAATATCGACATTTTCCAGAAAAAAATGACCAGCGTCTATTAGTAAACTAAGAGTAATGTAAGCAGTCCAAACGTAAGAATTTGCATTTGTATAGGTTCAATTCAGAAGCAATGACATTAGAGGTTGATTTCTAAGCTAAGCCACACGGAAAAATGTGGCTTTTGATTTTCTATTCAAGTAATTTTTCTTTTCTTTTTCTCCCCACGAATTTCCGTGATTTACTTAAGATTTGCTTAGGTGACAATATATATATATATATATATATATATATATATATATATATATATATATATATATATATATATATATATATATATATATATGGGGGGGTATGTGTGTGCGTGTATGTATGTATAAATGACGGATAAGGAGTTTCCCTGAGAGGGAAGAAAGTAAATTATCAAGTATTGTAGATTAATAACTACAATACTTGCTATGTAATTCTGGGAGTGTTTCAAGTTTGACTTTTACTCTTTGTGGCAAACGATTTGTTGTCCTGTCAGTTCAAATGTCTACCTGGAATTTCATGTGTTCTCCTCGCCTTTTGCATATCTGAGTATTTTTTTTTACCCTTTGCCATCTTTCGTTGTCCCTGTTCAGTCATTCATTCACAAAAACACAATATGTACAGTGAGCTCTGATAAATTTTAACAAACTCTGAATTACCGCAATTTTGGCTTATGTAATAGCGTATCTTCTTTTTTCAGACAATACCGTGTTAGTATCAAGCTACTCATCTATGTACAATAGTTGAATTATATTTTGCAATGAAAGTTCGCGGAAGTAAGGAAATTGGTGAATTTTAACAAGCGCATATAATAGGATGACATCAGTGTGGCAAGTCAAATAGAGAAATTACTTGTTTTTTTTTCAGGTTAATCATCAAAGGTTTAATAATATTGTCAATAAATCTAATGAAGATGGCCATTGTCGGGTGAAACAACGTTCAGGAAGACCAAGCATCGTGTCTGAGCGAATGAAAAGGACGTTGAAGAAGGAAGTAATCATGAACCGTTATCAGAGTGCCATAGATATCCTCAACATTATGGAAATATCGCCATGTGCAGTGACAAAAAATCTGAAAGCTCTAGGCTATCAAAGAAGAGTTACAAGAAAGAAGCACTAGATTTCAGAGGTTAACAGGAATAGGCGTCATGGACTGGGCGAGAGAATTCGGGAGCAAAGATTATGAATTTTGGCAGTCTGTAATTTGGAAAGATGAATTCTGCTAATATTTAATTTCGAGTAAGTTTTCTTTTTAATTTTGGAGTAATCAGAATATGAATTGGAACGCTGAACATCTGCAAATAACCGTGAAACATGGAGAGATTAGAGTAATGGTGTTGGGTGCTGTCTGGGCTGGATTGAAATCTGAGCTGCTTCTGGTTGACGAGCGGTTGAATGGTTCAACATACTGTCAAATATTAGAGAAAGGAATACTCCTACTATTTGAAACCAATCAGATTTAGAAGAATGTCTACCTTTTTAAAGAAAATGGAGCGCCATGCCATACGTGCAAAGTAGTAAATGCCTAGAAGGAATCGCAAAGAATCAAGTCACTGCGATGGCTAGCCCAATATCATGACATGGCTATAATAAAGTACGTCTGGGAGCACCTTCACCGAAAAATTCGAGAGCGTTCACCCAAAATCATATCAGTGACAACCTTTTAAGAAACATTGCTAAAGGTGTGGCAGAATATGGATCAATCGATTGTTGATAACTTGATCAAATACATGAAAGATCGAATAGAAGCACTGAAACTAGCCAATGGAGGAACTACTCTATACTAGTTCCAAATGCTGTTTATTTATGTTGAGTAGTGATTATGTAACTGAATTTTGAAATTCGATGTAGTTTATTTCATTTGGATTAAAATTTTATTAGGCGACTGTAGGTTATTTGCTATTTCCATCAGTTTTTTTTTTTTTTGCCTTCCAATGTTCTGTGAAGAATAAATTCTCTGGACTTTTTTCCTTCGTTAGGTATTCTAGAGATTTCTATATTTTTGGCTGATTGTAAATGTATATTTGTTGGTTCATCCTATTTTTCTCCCTGCTTTAGGACATCTCTCATGATTTTACAATGGTATTCTTAATAATTATCGCATCTCTGACACATCAAGTATTTTATTAATCTGCAGTCCTGTTACATTTGTGGATTCATTTCGAAATAGATATCCGCTAGTTACTGTGAAAATATTCGTTTTATATAAAGAATCAATATGGTTGCAGTCATATATCGATGAACCAACGGGTTAAGCAGAATCGATCCTGGCCAGTACCAAGTTTGTTGATCGCTATGGAATACCAGTTGCTTGGATGTTGAGTTGGCGTAATGGATAATCAGAGAACCGAGATCCGATTGCACTTTTGTTTCTTATTCACGTATGCGTACATACCATTAAGAAAGATATGAATCCACCTCTTCTCCAGCTATGGGTTAATTATTAAGACTTGTATGATTAAATATTCATCTAAAAAATTCTTACTACCTAAAAATATTTTCTAGCTTTGAATATTATTTAATGTGTTGATAAGCCGTAAAATAAATGAATCGATCAATCAAAGAAGCAGGTTCCCTAAGAAATTAGTTAGGAAATATTCATATAGGCTATTTCTTATCAGTTATGTCTAATTCGAAAAGGATTTGCCTTGTGCCACAATTGTATTTTATATGAAATAAATATCGTCCAATTCTTAAAGGACATCAAACTGAAGACCATTCAATTTTTCACAATGATGGTCACACCATACAACCCAAATAGTTACTCGAGATAGGATATGCGAGGAAGATACCTGTTAATCCTACATTTGGATTAAGTGTGTAGTGATCGGAGGAAAATCCTCTTGTGAGTCGGTTCCGCAACGCATCGGTTCGTTGGAAGAAGCTGCTCAGTTGGAACTTACATCTCACCAATGGAATATGAAGTGAATGAGAGTGGCTCCCTAAAATGTGCGTGTTTTAGCCGTGAAGATTAGAACTGGTGCCACTAGGGAATGATTTTCGTTTGGACACTCTCCATGGATATAGCGATAGCGGAGCGAGAGGCTTGCGACGTCCCGTCTGTTAGAAAGTTGTTGTTGACTCGTGAAATCACTTTTGGACTCCATCGAGTCTAGAAAGTGAAGACTGGGCAGCTCCTGCCAATATGTGGCAAGAGTTCACTTTTTCCGGTCTGATTTGGTTCTTGTAAAGGTAGAGAAGAGCACAAGATTTCGGGTACTTCTTGGAACGGTACATGGAACCAACCATGTTTTTTTCAAGCATCTTTAGCGATGGATTGCATGTGCGACTTCCACATAAGTACTGGGTTGAATTTATATTCTAATAGATCCTCAAGGCAAAGGGTCCCCTGAGGGAACGTCTGTTCATCGTGATCGGTTCATGGTCTGCTCGGTGATAAACGGAACGTACATGCAATATGGAAATCCAATGGAAAGGATGTACAGTAGATAGATGAAAATAATTGATCAAATAGATAATTTATTGTGTTTTTCTTTTAGTAAAATTGACCCTAAACTTAAAGCAAGAGTTACCCAAGGCCTGATAATTACAGAATGAGGTGTGTGATATGAAATTAAAAAGGAGAAGTATGCAGTGAATATTAGAGTATTTGTTAGATAGATAACGATTGACACCAGTGCGTTAAAATTGTAGGGAAGGGAACAAATAACTGTGGGGGGTGTATGTTACACAAATATCTGTCCCTGGGAAGAATGTTTCGATTGAGTAACGCTCTTCTTATCAAAGTAATATCTAGGCTCTTAGGGTGTTCCAATCAAGTGAACGTATTAAGGAGGATAAAAGTCTGAGCTGGTAGCACTAAAGAATGGTGCTCGCCTGAACAGGGAAGTAACAAAAGAGTAAATATGAGCTGTAGGATAGAAAATCATTAGTTCGTCTCAAAATCACGTAAACAATTTCGTACTCTCTCAAGGTTGGAAAATAATATTAATAATATTAAGACATTTGATAGTAATAATATGAACACATTAAAATCTACTTGAAGTAGAAGTCTCTTATAAATGACGAAATATATTATGTTACTTTTATTTTTCCGAAGGTTTTATCATAAATTATTCAAAGAAAGCTGAATATAAGGCAGATGTTATTCTTTTAGTACAGAGCAGCTGACGCGTCGGACGATTGTATAATCTGATGTCATAATACAGTTTCTTCGTATGGGTTGATAGAACTTGTCAGGGTCCCAGCTATGGGCAAATAGTTACCCACCAAACTGTGATAAAAACAACATAAAAATATAAAAAAATAATTTTTAACGTAAAAATACCAGCAATACATTTTTGGAAAAAAAAAAATCAGCTATACGTTTAGCTCTCATCATAAAATCCTCTGTTCATACGTCAATGAAACCTGATCAACAAAGTGATTCTTTTAAAGAATACATATTCTCTTCATACGAACGTATTAAAAAAATCTTGTCTGCATCAAATAACCCATTAAGGTTGATATGCCGTAAAAGAAAATAAACCAGAACCATTTCTTCGCTGTTTTTCTTTCCGAAGCCAACTAACGCTGACAGACAGCAATCCAAAGAATTTTGATGAAGCAAAATTATAAAGGGAAAAGGCCAGTGTCCCATAAGCCAAAAGGACTGTAAAGAAACAGAAATATGAAGAAAATACAGATAAAAACTTCAAATCCACAATGTTGCGAAAGATCACATAGAAATAACGAGGAATAGATAACTTTAAAACAACTGTCGTTCAAGGTGTTTTTCCAAAATGTTTCAGATATGTTCTTCTTCACATTTCTACTGTCTCTAGTTTTTCACCGTCCGGCAATTGTCACTTTTAAAATATAAAATGCTGGGTATCACATAGCAGTCCAGTGCACTTTACTTTGTTTCAAACGAATTTCTTTCCGTTTCGCAGCCATTTGCTTACCTTTTTGAATACTTATCTCCCTATTCTAGTACGTGTTAAGATATCAGGGCCGTATTTTTCATCGAATGTTAAAATGCTGCCCAGATATTTAACCCTTTGGAAATGGAGCGTCATTTGGATTTTCAGTGCTAAGAGGAATTCCTTTTCACATGACCTCACTTGAAACACACAAAAACTCGATGTAAATTTAACAGAACAAAACAAATTATCATAAACGCCACCATTGAAAGGCCCAGATGTGCAAGAAATGCGAGAACCAATCTGAAAATAAGAGAAAACCAGCCAGCTAATCTCGATGCTTGTATTATTAAGTCGACCCAGTCGTCTCATTTGTCATTCGACTTTTCAGCCGATATATCAGCCATCTTATCTTCTAATGGTTAGACTTCCAAACCTATGTGTTGTGTATATCTCAAATTCATAAATAGCATCTTGGGCAATTCTGATACTGATCATACTTTCTGTTATCTTTCAATTTATGTTTTGTCTTTTTTTTCTCGCTTACTTGTAACATCCTGTCTAGGTGGGTGTTGTCTTATTTCCGGGTCAGCCATCAATACAGTTTCATCTGCGTAATTTATATTGTCAAAGCCGTGTTTAGTCGTTCGTAAACCTTCTGTGTCGATCGCTCCTTTTCAGCTATTTCATAGGCAAATAGACCAGTGTTAATGTAACGTTTTACATTCGATTGCATCATAAAAGCGGAGGTGAAGCTGCCTAGAAACATCAAAGGAAAATAAAAAAAAAAGATAAAACAATCATGTGATCTGAACTTAGAAAGTGTCGCTTTTTAAATTACACATTTTTGCTCCATACACATATTGAAATTGCATTTAACGTTTGGGACTTCTTCATGTGTTTGGAATTTTGAACTGAACCTTTTATTTCGTCCATCGGGTTAGGTTGTTCTAGTTCAACGTGCTATGCCTCTTCCGGATAGCTCAACATCAGTTATCTCTCTTTGACTCAAATCTCGAAAGTTTTATTCACCACATAGCCAGGTAATTAAACTCGCAACTCTTTCGGTCAAGTGATTGGATTCAACTAACCCTCTTTCCCACTGAGCTATGTATCTTTAATAATTTTCGCTATTGCCCAAATCTCCCAACCCCATCGTTTGGGCATTATATTTCTGTAGAACCATATCCCTGTTGCTTGCGTTTTCCTCTTTATCTGTGAGGACATTTTTAGCATCCACTGCCACATTGGAGGATTTAAAAGATGAGCATGTTGCTTATTAGCTGTGGGAGTTATCTTTGTTTTCTTCCGAAATATAAAATTCTCACTTATTTAGGGCTTACGGTTATATCACGTTGAAAAATGTTAAGCAACGCGGTGCCTGGTCGGTACCTAAATACGTGACCTCTTGGGAATATCAGGTGCTGTAATCATGGATGTACGGGCAGTATAATGGACAATGGAATTGGAACTCAAAGAGCCGACTTCCAGATCCTCTCGGGTTCGTATAATTTCACTTAAAGGAAGGAATCCACTTTTTCTTCCCCTAACTATCGCTTAAATAGTAAAACTTGTATCAGTATATCAGTATTATCGCAATAGATTTTTATAATCTAAATATAGACGATAGTTTTCAAATAACATGTAAAATGTTTAACAAGCCGTAAAAATAAAATCAATCACGCAATCTTAGATTTTATATTTCTCTACGGGCTTTATTTTGCCGTCGCCATTTGGTAGCCCTCCACTTAGAATTTCTCTCTTCCTTAAGCGCCATATATTCTGTTTTCTTACAATTGAGGATTAGTCCTTTTTTTTCGCTTTCCTTTACTACTTTGACTAGAAGTACCTGCAATTTTCTTTGTGTCAATAAAATAACTCTGCATTCAATAAAATGCAGAGCCTTCTCCGATGCTCACGGAATAAGGTTTAATTAATTCATGCCTGTGAGAACTAACCAAATTATCTTGTAACTATGGGTTCATTTATTATTTTCCCCGCAAGATGGGAGTAATTATTTAATTAATTTTCGAAACAAAATTGTCTGGCAGTAATTTTTATCTTTAACATCGTCAATCATGTTGGAAATTTTAAGAATAGATTAATTCCTGAAAAATTCGTCTCAAGACTGAAATAATGGAAGTAAAATATGAAAGATTTATACAATTTCTGTATTAACTTCTAACGTCACCATTTAGTACCTTGCATCTTGGTAGAGTGTTTGATTAATTTATTTCATTTTATGTCTTATCAATCTTTCGCATAATATTTAAGCCAGAAAACATTTTTAGATTGTAAGAATTATTTTAGGATAATAATGATTTCGTGATAGAAGTTCTGCTCATTAAACTTAGTTGGGGGAATAGCGGATTCATACCTTCTCAAAGAATATGTGGGCGTAAGTAAGTATAACTAACCCGAATTTATTTGGAATTCATCTCTCTGTGTTCATTTTGCGAGTCACTATCCATTAAACCGCTTCCATACGGTCAAATCACGCTGAAACACCGGTTCTCGTACGATCACCGAAGTTAAGCAGCGTAGAGCCAGGTCAGTACTTAGATGGGGGACCGCTTGGGAACACCTGGTACTGTAAGCCCCCAAAGTCCAACCCTTACCTCACAGTCGGTGGGGGGGGTGTAAACGGTAGTGTCAGAGCTATGCCGCCCGGAACTTCGTTCCTGGTAGGGCCACCCAAGGCGGACAGGTCTGACACACGCCGGCTAACAAGGGCTCTGGTGAAAATCCAAGGAGCGTCTGTATCGGTAACGGGCGGCTTCTGGTAATTCCTGTCTCTGCGTCTGTGGGAATCCCGCGGCAAGCAAGAACGTTATCCGAGTAGGCCTTGGTACTTTACTTCTGTAATTTATCCCAAGAATCTTCTTCTCATAACAGGAAGAAGCCGGCTCAATCCGCCCAGGGTGAATGCCGCATCAGTACAGTACAGTAAACCGCTTCCATATACAAAATTACAGTACCAGGCTCGGCGTTCATTAAAAAAGCTGAACGAATGAAAACCGATGTTTCACAAGAGGTCACCCATCTAGGTACTGATCGGTCTCGACGTTGCTTTACGTCGGTGGTCGTACGAGAACCAGTTTTTCTCAAGCTTTGACTCTTCTAGGTTCTGATTTGTCCTCAGCCATCGTTCGAGAATTGGTGTTTCAACGCTGCATCTTGGTTCTTCCCATAGATTCTGTGCTTTCTACAATCGATCGTTAGTCCTTTGGTTTGTGTTGTGGTAGGATCCACCTAAATTGCATAGTGGAGTACCGACCATATAAATATGGTTGGTACCGGGAAGAGAGGGAGGAATCAAGAGATTCAATCCAGAGACTGCCCGACTGCGAATCAGTCAACACATTCTCCAGGAACGGTCTTCCCAGGAATATACAAAAGACTATATGTAAATATTGTGTACACTTTCTTGTTTCAATACATTTTGTTCTAAGTACATTTTGTGTTGCATTATTATTCCATGCATTAGTCAAGTTTCAACAGTTTGTCTAAGTTGATGGCCACCTGTGTTTTCTTAGGGTTCCTGAAGGCATGATATTGACCATGTTAATAATCATTTATCTACGTGTCGCAGAAGGACAACGTGTTCTCAGAAAAACCGACAATAAAGACATTGCAAATTGATGTTTTCTTGGTTTAGAAAATATTCTAATAATATGACCTAAATAATCTAACTGGAGTGAATACAAATTTCGATTAAATTTCTACATTTTATGACTTCGAAGAATCGAATTCAACGCCATGTAGAATAATCTTCCTGAAGCCATTTCAATAAAAGGAAAGAAAATATGGAGAATAAATTTAAGAATTATGTGTAATATGAGAAGCACATTTCTAAATATAGAGTTTAAAAGATGAAGATGAAAGACAAAAAATGGTTTGACGGCAAATAATGGAATTGCATTTGGAATTGTGCATCAAACACTTCGCCTGGATTTTGCTATTCATGCCATTAAAAATTACACATTCATGGAGCCGAGGTTAAAAGAAAAAAATGTTTCTCTATGGCATCAGATATTACTTTTGCTATAATGAACAAGCAGTTACTGTTTTTGTTTAATCTTAATCTATTCTTTGGCTTTCGTAATTACACCTTTGCTATTTCTGGAAAATATTAGCTTTTATTATTGGCCACAAATCACTCATGTTATGAACACAATTAAACTCATACACACAGAAATACACAATATATATATATATATATATATATATATATATATATATATATATATATATATATATATATATATATATATATATATATATGTGTATGTGTGTGTGTGTGTGGATTAATCCGACATATTTTTCATTCGTTATTTTAATGGATACACATATTTGTTTTTTTATTATTGAACAGGACATTTATTTATTTACATCTACCGGACAGAATATTCGTGAAATCCTGTTATAGAATATGTGCTGATTGACACGATCTTCGTACAGGGGACGCAGGTTCGAATCCTGCATGAGTGTGCATATTTTGGTAACAACATTCCACGAATATCCAGGCATGTAACGCATATTAATAAATATGCATTTAATAATAAAAGCAGAGAATCTACTCAAATATAAATATTCATTAGAAATAACATTTAAACAAACAAATTATGTATGTATGTATATGTATATATATATATATATATATGTGTGTATATATATATATATAATATTTCAAGCTGATAAATGGAGATAATCATTTTAAAATTTAATTCAGTAGCTTCGAAAAGTTTATGCTAGTCATGTTGTTTCAAGTAACTTTTTTTTCTGGCTGCATGTATTGTAAATTAATTCCTCAAATATTTTTGCCACAAAGGCATCTAATATTTTGTCAAATAGTTCAATGAGCTGGTCAAAAGTATGAGAATTATAGCTATTATTATCTACAAAAACAACAAGTCAACCATTGGTAACATTAGAGACACGCACACAATGTATTGTCCGTATTTGGACATCAAGAATATATCTTATTTCGGTAACATTTCTACTCTTTCGACTGGTAATTTCACAACATTAATTACATTAATATAACAAAAACGTCTTGAAATTTATTTAAATAAACACTGTCAAAAGAAATCAACGCTTCATTTATCACTAACAATTTCACTATTTAAATGATGATCATCACTTAAGACGTGAATCAGTTACTGTACTGTGGGGATTTTAATATCAAAATAGTTTATCACGGAAAACACACACACGCAAGCATACGCAGACATAAATACATGCCACACACACACACAGACACAGAAGCATATATATATATATATATATATATATATATATATATATATATATATATATATATATATATATATATATATATATATATATATATATATATATACAAACACACAGAGACATATACACATATATGTAAATTGCTCAATATATTGATTTTCTATCCTTTTTTTGATGAAGATCCAAGCAGCATTTGTATCTAATAAAACCAAAACGAATAAAGCAAAAACTGAAAAGATAAAAAAAATAACAGATATAGAACTAAACACTAAGCAAAAGTGCTCTAAGTCTCCATTAGCAAGATAGACCAGTTATTCTAACTGAAGACATTATGCGCAAAAAGACAGACATCACATCGCTACTCTAGCTTCGCGTTAAAGCGATCGTAAGATAGCCAGAATACACCATATTTCTTTATTCCATTGTTAAGCTTATACCTTTAATCCACCATAAGACCTGTATTGATAATCCACTGTTATGTCTTATTACTATAAGCTTTAGATTTAATGGATACTCCAGAAGGACTAAAAACCATATTTTATTTTTTTTTAATTTAACTGTTAAAAACAAAATCTGGATGCCAATACCAACAAATTACATAATATATATATATATATATATATATATATATATATATATATATATATATATATATATATATATAAATAAATTACGTGTAGAATTTCATCCTTTCTTCAAGAATTTCGTACAATGACAGCCTCTTTGAAGTTTGTTTTGCCAAAATAAATCAAACACACATCAGTTATTGAAATTTCGGTTTTCTTACTTAAAAAAAAAAAAAAATACCTCATTTAAAGGTGATTTTGAAAGAAATGCTGGGAGGCCCCAAACACTAACCAAAACACACACATATACACACAAACGAACCCCATCCCCATATCTATCTATCTATCTATCTATCTATCTCTATATATATATATATATATATATATATATATATATATATATATATATATATATATATATATATATATATATATATATTTCAAAAAACACGGTCAACATATTGTAGCCGTGTTCGAACACGTGAGTTATACTTTTAGCGATTTTAAAATTTGATTTCATTTTCAATTTTAAATTGAATATATGGATTCATTTTTATGTATCTACCTACAGTTAAAGGAATTTGTTATTTTTCAATTTAAACATATGAAAAGCACATATCTAAGTGTAATTTTTAAAAGATGAAGATGAATGACAAAAAAATGGTCTGACGGCAAATAATGGAATAACAATTTGCTATTCGTGCTATTAAAAATTACACTTCCTTAGAGCTGAGATTAAAAGAAAAAATGTTTTTGTATGGCATCAGGTATTACTTTGGCTACAATGAACAAGCAGTTATTGTGTTTGTTTATCTTAATCTATTTTTTGGCTTTCGTAATTACACCTGCTATGCTATTTCTGGAAAATATTAGCTCTTACCATCGGCCACAATCATTCATATTATAAACACAATTAAAATCACACTCACACAGACAAACACTCATTCATATATATATATATATATATATATATATATATATATATATATATATATATATATATATATATATTTGTGTGTCTGTGTGTTAATAAATGGAATAAAACCGACATATTATAATTTATTCGTTTAAACGTTGTTTTAATAGATATCCATATCTGAGTAGATATTCTTTTTTAATATTAAACAGTATATTTATTTACATCTAACGGCCTGAATATTTGAGAATTCTTGATAGAAAAAATACATGCTCTGTGGCAGGATGTTCTCTAAAGAAAACACAGGTCCGAATCCTGCATAAGGACGCATATTTTGCTAACAAGGTTCCACAAATATTCAGGCCACTAACGTAAATAAATAAATACACTGTTTAATAATAAAAACAGAGAACAAATAAGAGTATTCATTCGAAATAACGTGTGTGTGTGTGTGTGTGTGTGTGTGTGTGTGTGTGTGTGTGAAACAATATTTAGTAAATTCAATTTTTAATCAGACGTTATTGCTTATTACTCGAAAGCTTATTTTAGCGGATACTGATTTCAATAGATGTATTTTTCTTCTTTTTTTTAAGAACGCGCCTTGCAATGCTCTTTAATAGTTTACTCGAATGCTCAGGTCGTTAGATGTTGTTAACATTGTTTAATGAGTGTTGTGGGCTCTTCCACAACAAGCTAGTTAACCCCATGCTAGGAAATGCATTATTCCTTTTATAATTTTCATCATCACATTCTTACAAAATATATGACAAGCATTCATTGGTCAATCACCTTTAATCTAGCTTGCTGATTGGTCAGTTCCGACCAATCAAACAGCCTGCACGCTACAAATCTGTATCACCGCGTTTGCCATCTGAGCGAGTCACGTGATTCACGATGATATATAAACAGAACACGTGTAAATTCACTGGCAGTTTCTTCTCATTTATCTCTCTCGCGTCTTATTCCTTGCTACCAAGTACCAAGATGTAATCTTCAAGAACTCCCGTCCTAACTAATGCAGTCAGACGTTAAAGACCATTACCAACATTCACGCAAGTACCAACTCTGAAATCTCTTCTGAACTTTTACCAACTTCTACAATACACAATTCCAAACATGCTAAAGAAACTTTATTCTTCTAAACTACAGTTTAATAGTTACTTTCACTTTATGAGCTCAAATACAAATATTTACCTAATCTAAGAGACACAACTCTGTCTAACTTTTCAGTTCACATGCATGAATATCAAATATTAATAAATTCAATTGTTACGTTTTGAAACAAGATGTTTATGAATCATTATTCTATGTCTTGTATTAATTGCTGTGGATGGAAGATTATTGAACACACACAATTTTAAGCATTCTGCTAATTCAAGCCTTCTATTCCTCTCCAGCACACATCCGCAACAGTGTCATATTTTCTAAGCCCTTTTCCCTAGAAATATCAACCGTCTCGTTCTGATGCTACGTTGAGTGTCCTTTTTATTTCCATTTTCTATTAAAACTTCTTCGTCGGTCACATGTTCCGTCCGTGAAAAGAAATCTAAAACAGGTAAACTTTTTCCCAAAGACCAGTTGCGCTGAAGTAATCGTCTCCTTTTTCTTGAATAGTTTGTTATGGATCATGTAAAAAACGGTTAAAATAATATTTTAACCGTATATATGTGTAAATATAATAGAGTAAAAAAAATCCTGCATCAAAATTAGAAATTTGTCCGAAAATAATTCCAGTAGGCATCAGTTAGAAAATGATGTGTTTTGTCCCATGTGCCTTCTTTGTAAAGTGGTAAATGCATCACTGCAGAATTGTAATAACAAAAACACGTGCGTATCGATATCGTGAAAAATACAGTTACCGATGCAACATCACATAGTGTCTTGCAAATGTTTTTAAAGACAACCCAAAATGAATAAAAACAAGATCTACAATTTAAATTAAATAGCCTATTCTGTTTTAAGAGAGTTCGGTAGCGTACAGCTTAAATGAAACTCTCGCGACAGGTGTAATGAGAAGTGACATAAGAAAATAGAAATATATGGCATGTGAAGTTATCGACCTAAAGAAAAGTGGATACAGACCAGGAAATGGTGTAAACTATGCAATATTAAAAAAAAAAAAACATAGATAAATAAAGACATGCAACCAGCAGCTGAAATACTCAGCGTGAAATGTACAAATATCAAGAAGCATTAGGACGCATCTATATTGGTCATGCATAAAGAAATTCAAAAAATAACAAAATATCAGCCGACTCCAGAAAAGCTAAAATGGTTGCAGTCATAAAAATGTTATTATATTTCAGACGTTATTATATCGGAAACCTGATCCATAGAAACAGAGGAGCGAAAACTCTAAAACGTAAAAATATGTTATCAGCAGGAATCTTTAAAAATGGTGGTTCATCAGTGGTGGTCACTGTAAAGTGGCATAAAGCAGTAAAATATAAAATTGCAATAGAGATACTGACAGTTGTCGCCGATTCTGGGAGTGACAACGTTGTCAAGATGATAAATGTAATATACGATAGAGGTGAAATACCGGAAGACTATAGTAAATATATATTCATATAACTAGTCTAAAAACCTGATATATAATAAATACACATTCTATGGGAAAATCAACGGTATGCATGTGGCAAGTGTTTACAAGAAAAAAGAAATCGTATAAATTTAATTTGATATCTTTAGGGTTTATTAAAATTCTAATCATCGCCTTTTAAAACAATAAACACCACTGAGTAGTGAGGTGAGTTGAAATGATAGCGGCGTCAAGGGAAAAAACACAGTCTTTTTGATACACCGTTTTTTTTTGGTGGGGGGAATTTTCAGGCACAAAGTTTAAAAATTGCTGTGATCTTTAAGCAAGGTTTTGAAACTTTTGAAATATATCTTTTGCTTTAGTTTTAAACATCACCGCATAATAAATTTTATTTTTTTATTCGTTTTCATTTGATGGATTTCATCACATTACTCAACACTTTCTATTCCAGCCAATCTAATTATGTCCCTTGCTGTCCATCCCTCAGCTGCACATTATTCTTTTCTCTATTTCCTCAACGGTAAGAGGCCAAATCCATTCTTCCAAGTCTTCTACCGATTCTTATTGACTTTTAGATTCAATAGCAGAAGTGTCCATATCATTTTGTCTCCCTTACTCTCAGACGCATATACTAATATTTGCAATAGCATTTCCTGCGTTTATCGTTCGCGGTTCCACTGAACCTGTATATGGAAGTATATATTGAAATGAAATCGCGCTTAACATACAGGCCTGAGGAAACTTGTCTGAGGCCATCTTTGAAATCTTATTCGGTCTATCAAAACCCTCTTCCATCGTAGGCGGCAATCTTTCCGGTAAAAGACGCTATTGGCTGCGGTATCTGTTCACATCAAAGCTTCAAATATTCACACGTGCACAAAGTAAATGTCGAAAACAGGTAACTCTGTAGTGTTTCGTGCACACAACAAAATGATAAGAGCAAAACAAGTCTGGAGAGAACCAAACATGGCGAAGTGTCGCGTCTTGAACGATAAATAAAACAAATAAAATATGCAGGTGTGTGATCAGTTATTCCGATTTGGGGATTTGCTTTAGGCCAAGATCTGTTCGCTATCTAGGTGTATTCAGTTCACAGGCTCACATACGGTTAGTACACAGAGAGAGAGAGAGAGAGAGAAAAGAAGGAAAGAGTCAGAGAGAAACAAACACACACGCAAAGACATATGCACGCACACATTTATATATAGGCAGTGGGAACATAGCGATGACAGATTGTAAATGGAGTTTCACGCTTCAATACATCATTCAAAGCAAGTCTTTCTCTTTCTGACTTGCAGAACACCCCCACACACAAATATGCGTGCACACCCACACATACATTCACCTTTAATATTACACTTATTGTCATTATTTTCCTATTGTCTTACTATAAAGTATCTCATTGATTTATCCTTTATTATTATTTTTTTATTTTAATTGATTTTATTTACTTTTAACTTATCTTTATAACTTTATAAGTCATTGTTATAGTGGAACACATCAATTCTATAGTTAACAGACTCTCCCACCTATAATAAGTAGGAGTAGGAAGAGTAACGAGTGAGTCGCTCAGTGGGTCGGTCAGTCAGTCGATTTCGGACGACCGTTAGTCGAATACTAAAATAACTGCGACCACAACTAAATTTTTCTGCGTCATTTCCTATTATATCAAGTTCCTAACGTTTTGTACGTCGAACCTATTTTAGGACCGACTTAGTACAAATACATGTCTCCACTGTGAAAATGACTCCACAACAGTTATGTTGCAATTAGCGATGTTAATAAACCTTTTTCTTGGATTTCGTTTTCATGTTTATTTACCTTTTTTTTTTACTTTCTTATTTCATTCTAATTTTAATAGAATCCCACATATTTTTCTCCTCTTTTTCATTCTTCCTTTTTGCCTCTGGCAACCCCTTATATGCAGACGTACACTACTTCCTAGTTTTTATTTGCTCCCTTTTTATCTTTTTCCTTTTACCATTTTTCTCCCTTACTTTCCTTCCTCTATTTTGGCCATATTTATTACAATAATTTATCACCCTTTGACTGGTTTGAAAAATCCTTGTCAATTTTATTTGAATTTACAAGGTGAAAATGATCATTAACATAATGTATTCTTAATTCCTATTGTATGAAATAGGTTGATCTCATTAATTAAAACAGAGACCTCTATGTGTGAATCAGTTTTAATATTTTATTTTGTATTAATAGAATTTACTTGGCGATGGTGAGGAACATTATACCATTACTGAATTATGTGTATATATTTTGAGCTGATTGGGTTTGAAATATAACAGATTCCTATAATTTTAGATAGATACATAAAAATAAATCCATAAATTTAATTGAAAATTAAAAACAAAATCTTCCACGAGAATGTTTAGAAGTATAGCGGAAATGCGTTCGAACATGGACGCAATGTGCTGACCGTGTGTGTTTGAAAATATATATATATATATATATAGGGGGGTGGGATCCCAGCATTTCGTTAAAATCACCTTAAAATGAGGTACGTTTTCATTTTTTAAAGTAAAAAATGAAATTTCAGTAACTACAGTATTTTTGCTTTTATTTTAACAAAGCCCACTTCAGATTAGATGTCATTCAGCAAAACTTTGGAAGAAAGGGTGTAATTCTTCGAAATTAAGAATAGAACTTATACAAATGAACTCGTAATTTATATATATGAATTAAATAATTAGCTGATATCGGCATTATTTGTTATGACAGTAAGTTATATTCAGTGCGTTCATTATAACTATGTATTATATGCATTGGGTTCGGGAAGGCATCCTGATTTTATATTTAACCGTTAAATTAAAAAAAAAAAAGTAAAATAGGATGGTTTACTTTAACTAGAGTATCCAGGGAATCTAACGTTTATAGTAACAAGACATACGGCGGATTATCGATATAGGTCTCATGGTGAATTAATGGTTTAAGTGTAACTATGAAATAAAGAAATATAGTGTATTCTGGTTATCTGACGATCGCTCTAACGCAAAACTAGAGTAGCGATTTGATGTTTGTTACTTTGCGTGTAATGCCTTCGGGTAGAATAATTGGTCTATCGTGCTAATGTAGAGTTAGAGGAGTTTTGCTTAGTCCTTAGTTTTATGTCTCCGATATTTTTTCGTTTCAGTTTATGTTTCCTTTAATTGTATTTTTTTTATGTTTTGATTTATTCGTTTTGGCTTTATTAGATAAAAAAAAAAGTTTTCTTCAGGCTTAAGAGTAAGCAAAAAGAATGACAGAGAATCAATGTATTTGAGCAATATATATATATATATATATATATATATATATATATATATATATATATATAAATATATATATATATATGTCTATATATGTGTCTGTGTGTGTGTGTGTGTGTGTGCGTGTGTGTGCGTGTGTATTTGCGCATTCTTGCGTTTATGTCTGTTTTCAGCGAGGAACTGTTTGAATATTGAAATCCCCACAGTACAGTAACTGATTCACGTCTTAAGTGATGATCATATCTTATCCTCCCTTAAGTAGTGATACTGCCTGTGATTGACTATTTCACGCTGTTTATTTCAATTAACGCTCATTTATTCAATACTGGACACTCGTGTCGGAAGATATAAAAACTAATTTTGTACGTATATTTTTCGTTGAAGAAGACTCACAAGTTATTATAAGATTGTTGTTACATTTTTTTTCTTTTAGGCCTTCAATTGAAAAAAGTGAAAAAAATTATCAAAAATGTGGAGATTCCGAGCTATTCCGACGAAACAATTATAGAATTTCAAGAAGTCTTTTGTTGTATTAATGTAATTAATGCTGTGAAATTACCAGTGGAGACAGTAGAAATGTTACTGAAATAAGACATATTCTTGGTATCCAAATATGGACAATACATCGTGGGCGTGACTCTAATATTACCAGTGATTGATTTGTTGTTGTTTTTTTAGAAAATAAAGGCTGTAATTTGAATACTCCCTTCCCTATACTTGCTTCCCCGATGACTATAATCTTGAAATATTCAAGTGCAATGTCAATCGACAACTGACGCTTTGAGCTTGTTCCCGTCCTTCTCTGTATCCTTTCCTCAAACACGAGTCTTTACTCTTGTTCTCAGTATTCTGTAACCCCTTACATACTACTAGCACTCCCGCTTTTCTTGTGGTGAATTGCCTTAAAAATGTATGGACGAATGATAGTTTTATAAATGTGTAAGATTCTGGTGGAAAACATTTGTCCAGCACGACACAGTGAACCAGTAAACTTTACAATTGATGCAATATACTATTTCCACTTCATGTTTGCCCGAAATAGTGCAATGCGTCAATTTTCGGCTGATGGAAGGCAAGAAGTGATCTCGTTAGATGCATTAAAATTAAGTTATTTCTTGCCCCGGTTAACAACACATTGCGGGGATTACCTTCCATTTTGAATTTATGGGACCGATCTTACTATTAACTCGGGAGTAAATAGTTGTATCATTAGTATAGACACCGGTTTGAGAACTGATGATATCAGGAAGGTCATTTATGGAAACTAGGAATGAGTGTGTCCAAAGATATTGTCCTGACGACTTCTGCATTAATGCAAAAGTACCTAAAAGTGTCGCCTGTTAATGCAACATTCATTGCACGATTTGATGAGAAAAATTGAATCAGTTAAATTATTCGTCCAAAAATACCATAACCTTTCAATTCTGAAGTCCAGTATGTCAAATACCATCGAAATACCCGGAGGAACAACCCTAGCGTCACCATTCTTATCTAAAGCTTGATTTCAGCAATAATCATTACGACGTCATCAGCTGCTATAGAGAAGCGAAAGCCATTATGCTTATCTAAGATACTCTGAATTGAGATGCCTCAACAAATCAAACTTGATTAGAGTCTCTAGAACATGCCAACAAGTAGAAGTTTAATAAGGCGGTAGTTAGAACTACAGAATAGCATTTTCGACAAACAGGAATTAAAACCAGCAAGATATATATTGTAGAGGTTAGAAAGATCAAAAGTCAGTTTAGGATCAGATTTGTTAATGATTGTAGCTGGGATACCACCAAGTCCACATGCTTTGATATATTTAGGTTTGGTGACAGAGAAGAAATTTTGATGAACACAAGGTGATTGGTCCCAAATTATGTGCCAAATTATGTAAGACATCAGTGAAGAAACACAAATGAAATACAAGGAATTTCACAATTTTTGAAAAGCTGCAGTCTCTGAAATGGGGAGAGCTCGAGGAGGAATGTGAAGACCTTATGAGGAGGAACAGTGGTTCCAGCAGGATGGTGCTACTCCACACACTGTTAATGTTACCATAATATGTATCCGTGAAAAGTTTAAAGAGCGTCTCAGCATCCGCAAAGGTGAATTGGAATGGGCGCCTCACATTTCTTCCTCTGTGGTTTTCTCAAGGACATCAACTACCAGGTCAACCCACGCAACATTGTTGCATTAAAGGCAGACATCACTTAAAGGATTTAAGCGATCATCCAGGAGGAATGTGCACGTGTTTTCAACAATTTTGCATTCAACCGAGTCATCATTTGAACGGCAGAAATATGGAGCATGTAATCTAGAGATCCACTTGACAGTTTTGGTTCATGTTTGAGAGTAAATGGTTGCAGAATTTAAAAGGTTATCTTTTTTACGTTTAAATAAATGGAATTTCCATTACTCTATCTGTTGTGGCCCTTGGTGTGTGCCCAATCATTTTGTTTCAACTTGTGAAACACCTTGTAATGGTAATTGTAACATTAGATATTTCCTTATATGAAAACATTCCTCACTAAATTACCCAACTGCGTTACTGTTGATCGACATTTATAAAATCCTTCTATTCAAACAATTATCCAGGAAAATTGGTTAGTCATCTTCCGTCACTGATATCGATCATTCCAATACTGAGGCCGGGGGCTTCCTTCCAAAACGTTTTATTTCAGGTAGTACATAATGTCAACATTAATAATGTTAGTATTTTCACTTCGAGTTACATGGCGTATCCATTTAGTAGTTGATGCTGTTGAAATGTTTCCTAAAAGGCCTTATTCCCTGGAATCCATTGTGAATCAGTGACCCGAGAAAGCAACTGCCTGTAGTTGAGAGCTTAGACAATTTTGAAAGGATTTGGCGCCATGCACTACATCCAGATGAAATTATCGATCCGCCAAGGTAATTCAAAAACATTATATTATCAGGTTAATGTTTTTGTTTTGTAGCACCTTACGTTTGGAGACAAAATTACACCTAGAGCAGGCGACTGTATGGTCATTCTCCTTATCACCTACACTGAATTAGTTACGACTGATCCATGAAGCAAGTTATATGAAATAATTAGCATTCATTAATCCCTCATCCTGAATTTTGTATTAAAATATTAGCAGAAATAAATTTTTGACAAAACAAAATATTACCAGCAACAAAAATTTTGTCGGCATTAAATAACCCATTGAGGTTAATATGCCGTAAATCAAACCAATCTACATAATATCCATCCTCATATATGACAATGAATACTGGATAATCTCCCCAAGGATGAGTTGAGGTTGTAATTCTTTTTCATTCAAATTTCACATCAGAGTTTCGCTTTTGGAAAGCTTTATTTTTCGTCCTATTTCAAGAAGATAAACTTGATAGGTAAAAGAATAGAACGATTTTTCCACCATTTTTTGATCAAATAATTCACTGGTATTTTTTTTTTACTAAGCCTGACAGACATTGCACATTCTTGATTGGTACAACTCGCTACAGCAACATAGCGGCGGTTGTGCAAGATTATAGATTGTGATTATGGCAGTTCAAACATTAAAAGTATTTTAAAGACACATGTGTAGAATAAGAATAATAATAATGCTTATTCACTCACCTTAGGCGAAGCAAACAACAAAGTTTTTGAAATATACTCAATAATCTGTTCTGATTTACTGTTAGATTTATTTGTATACACACACACATATCCTCAACTTACACTAATTATTAGCAGGGTATTTTATGGCAGCCATACCTTTTTGAAAACTACCGCTCAGTGAGACTGGTATAAATATATTTTTCTGTGTCCGCTTGACCTTTACAAATGTATTTTTCAGTTAGGCTCTTAACGACTGCAAGAAGACATAAAGTATAATGAAAGAGGTATTCAAATAGATAAGCAAGATGATACAATATTAGTTTGAGACAAAGAAATGATTTTTAGATTTCTACATTGTATCCGTCCTGGGTATGACGATAAAATACATATGAGTCCAGGGTAAGACGATAAACTACGTCCAAAAAGAAGGCCTCTGATCAGGAGGTTTTCGGGAGCGTGGAACCACCTCTTAATTGCTGGTGTTCCCAGATTCACCCAGACTCGAGGTGATACCACCTGTTAGTTTCCAGCTATGAACAAATAGTTAACCCCTAAACTGAGGTCAAAAGCATTACGAAAGTGTAAAAATAGGTTTTAATACCAGAAATACATTGTAAAAAATTATTATAAGAGACAAATTTTTGAAGGAAAGAAAGTATTATCAGCAATATATTTTTGAAAACAATATATTACCAGCAATGTTTTTGAAAAAAAATTCAGCAATACATTTTTTAAAATAATATTACCAGCTATACATTTATGAGGAAAAAATATTACCAGGAATAGATTTTTGACAAAACAAAATGTTACCAGCAACAAAAATTTTGTCGACATTAAATAACCCATTGAGGGTAATATGCCGTAAAACAAACCAAAATAATCTACATAATATCCATCCTCATATATAGCAATGAATACTGGACAATCTCTACAAGGATGAGGTAGAAAACTGGACGCATTGTAACGCTGTTTCTACAGAAGGATAATGTAAATTCTATTGGCGAAGCGAGTAAACAAGGCAGTCTTAAAGAATATGGCACCAAAAAGAAAACACTCAGAATCAGAAAAAGGGCTTACGGCCATATCACGTTGAAATGCCGGTTCCCTTATGATTACCAAAGTTAAGTAACTTTGACTACTTGTGATACCAGGTGGTTAAGTTTGGATGTGCGAGAGGTGTAATGAATAATGGCTCGTGATTGTTAATCAGAGAGCCGAGTTCTAATTTCAGTCGGATTAGTTATGTTCCGTTACGCAAAATAACCATTTGGAAATGTATGAATCTACATGTTCTCTAACCAGCTATGGGTTAATTATTTAGACTTGTATCGGTATATCATTATTATCGCAAAAGAAAAAAAAAATTCAAAAACATATTTTCTGTCTTTAAATAACCTGCAGATGCTTGATAAAACGTTGAAAACGAAACAATCAATAAATCGACCAGGAAATGATAACTGAAATTCCTTGGGGACATAACACACAAGGGGCATATTGCTGTTAAAATACACAGAGGAAGACAGCGAGTCACTAACCTGACGAACTTGTGCAAATAGATGGCTGATTGGGAACTGGGGCCTTAGCAGAGGTAGAAACGTACTAAGAGTGACATGAGATAGGAAGTTGGGGAGAGTCACCATCGCCTACGTTCTGAATAGAAGTGGCACACAGACGAAGACTTTCCATTTATCCTATTTTTTTACCGTTGCTCATTCATTACAAGTAGGCAAAAAAGGAAATTATGTACACACTATTGATGTGGTTTGATATTTTCTGTCTATCAAATATGGTTGCTTACACAAAATAATACGTACATTATTACATTTCTTGTGATTTGCATTTGGGAGAGTTAAAGTGAATGAGGAAATAAAAGAAGTGTGTTGAAATGCCGATCGGGTGCGTTAGTTTTATTTCAAATGACGCCATCTTGATTAAATTTATCCGTTAATGGCGGGTCAGTTGATGTTATTGAACTCAGTGAACTGACAGTTGTTGGTTTATAGTATATTTGTATTTATCAACGCTTTTATCACGCTTAATCGATTTTATTCTTACGTCGTGTTATTACGTTCACTTTCACTGATAATTCTGTGAACCAATCAATTTTTACGACTTCTGTTTGTATGTTAGATGTTCCTCTCTTTGTCTCCGTTAGCGACTACAAACAGAATTCTCTGTTTGCTACACATCTGCTAAAATGAAACATCGTATAATTCCCCTTTACGGATTGTGAATTTCAATAATGATGTCTTTTTTTTTGTCAAGGTTAATTTTCTTTTCTTTTTCTCTCTCACTCTCTCTTTTAAAGGTCGTTTTCATTAAGAAGTTAAATTCACCGTTAATTAACTTGGAGTCACATTATTCAGAAACAGAAGTTGCTCCATCACTGGAATATATTCTCTCACGTATCTTTTTGTTTATAGATAATTCTTTTTCATAAATGCAGGTCTTCCCCTGGGTTGTATCCTTGGGCCTACGTTCATTTTAATTTTTATAAATGATTTTCTGACGTCATCAGTTCTGAACTACTTATATATGCTGAGGATACATTTATTTACTCCTACTTTTATGTACTTTACTATTATGCTCTTATAGTAAGTCTGATCGGCTCGTTAAAATCAAATTAGCAGCTGGCCTCAAAAATTGAACTACAATCTGTTTTTAAATGGGGCAAGGAATGGCGTGTTAATTTTATCGGCTCAAGAACGAAACTACTATATTTTAATTACTTGAGAGAAAACTTATTATCTTCCATCAGCATGTCTGATGCTAAGCTCCAGAAGAGTGATTCATTGCGCTTTCCCAAGACTAAAGTTTTCAGCTGACATGAAGTGGAAAGACTATATTGAATCAACTGCTAGGAAAGTTGGTTCACTATGTATGCTAGACAATATTTCTCCCCATAAAATATCTTAAATATTTATAAATCTACCACTTTTCCTTGCTTTGAATATCGTTGGCATATCTGGTCTGGTGATCCTGATTTATATTTAAAGATTCTTGATAAAATCCAAGGAAGGACATGCAATATTATTAGTCCTAACGTGGCATCTCGTAGTTTGCTTGTGTTTTTCCTGTAAATAATTTCAGGGTAATAGTTCTGATGAACGCCTCCTTAGAATTTATGAATTTAAGCACTGTACTAGATTGGCTATGAAGTTTTGTCATGTTACAGTTGAACTGGCGAGATGTAACCGTAACTCCTATGTTAACAGCTTTGTCTATAGCACTTCTCGCTTGTAGAAATCTATTCCGTCTTCTTGATTCCGAGTCACCTTTGATCTTCAAAAATATAAATGCAATGTCAATGGTTATCTTCTGTCTTCTAAATTCTTATTTTATTGTCCACGCTTCTTTATAGTATATATTATATATTTTCTAACACTCAGTACTGATGGGAAAGTGTATTCCTCAGCCCCTGTGGAAAGAACTGAAAATAATAATAAAAAAAAGACAAGAAAGAACATTGGAGGGGTATACATCTGAAACCATCAACTCCTATACTAGGCTATGATCCTCTTAGTAGTACGAGCATAGAAATAAACAGGACATGGAATCCGATAATAAAGTAAGAAAGAAAATTTACAGCAAGACTTCAACAGAAACAGCAGCTCTAACAAAAGAGGAAAGCTTAAACGAGTGTCGTTAAATGTGACGTGCTACACAACAGCACTCACCGGGTTTAAACCTTCACATTCTCTACAGAGAATTCTTCCAAATTGGATTAAAGCGTTCGTTCGTGAATCTGGTGAAATTTTAATTATCTGTCTTAGTTTAAAAAAGAACGAGAAGTACTAAAAATAAGAACTACACGCGATATCCCTAGACACGGGTAATGGGACGAGAACAGTATACCCACGTAGAATAAGTAAAGGATTCAGATCAGAATTTCCTGTAGGTTACTCGGATCGGCATACACCTGATGAAGGCTGGCGGGTACATTGACCGAAACGATGTGATAACAACAAGAAGGATGGGGGCAACAGTCCGAATGGAAATAGGGTAAGTCACATTTAATTGATTACAACGTTACATATAATATTCACATAATGTTAAATGTATGAAATATTCCCCCAAATTCGAACAGCCAATAATTGCCCTGATCCGGAAGAGTTAACTATTAATCCAAATTCAGAATTTAGTTAGCAAAATATTTGACATATTGATTATTCCAAGTACTTGACAATGACTGATATAGTCAAGAGAAATTTTAAAAAATAAAATAATAATAAAAATAACAAGAAAAACATACACTTTAAACATTTTATTCAGGATTTCGACACCGATATACAACATCGTATTTGCATATATGAAACATGTAATAAACAATCAGACAATTTAGCTCCTTTGTTAAAACGATGATCCCTCTTCCTGTTGTGACATTCTGATCCATTTTTCCTCTCTACTGTTACCTCTTTTTTAAACTTATTCATTTTTCTTTTGGAAGTTCTTGAATGAAATTTTAAGATAGAAGCCAGAATATAAATGTTGGTACCATTACTGAAGGCATGAATTATCTTTTTCCTCCCACCATTGCTCAGTACGGCTGGCACGAAACGATTTTAAACACTTCTCCTTTCTAGCTAAGCAAGATTTATCAGTGGTTCTTACAAGAAATGGTATTAAGATGGCTAACCTTCTTAGCTGAAAACTGAAAAAAAAAGAAACCCAATTAGTTTAGTAGTATTTTCAGATATTAAAAATTTTGTGAGATGGGCAGTTTTTCCATTCTATTACACGATTTGGACAATTATAAAGCATCATTTGAAGACGTGATTTTATTCCACAAGAACAGAATCTACAAAAGTGTAAAGAAATATGACATATGTTAGCTAAATAAATGTTTGTTTTTTACATGATGTGTTTCCTGATTAAAAATAAATACGTGAGTGGGATTCAACTATTTCAAAATAATTTGACATTTATTTTTCAGTCGGCAGCTGTTCAGAACCAGGGCATGCAGATATGTGTCTCTCTACGTGCTAATAATATTTGAGTTCTCAAATGTGTTGTGAAATATTGAATCTGCAATGTTATCTATCTTCACATGACATCTCTGATTCAATCGCTCCTCCCGTGCCATAAGGCAGACTCACTGAGACTTTTCTAAACATAACTTCATGACAACTGTTCTAATCTTAGCGTAGTATGTGATTGGTATATAAGTAATATTCTTCCTGAGGACGATTATTTGACTTAATACAATCATTCCTGTCAAACTGTGTAATGAAGATCGTCCTAAATGGATTCTCCTCTAGTTCTTTTCTCACGAACGCAAGTTTTCCCTAAAGCTATATCCTGGGATCTACACTGTTTCGTATCTTCATTAACGATCTTCCCGACGTTATTAGTTCCAAATTAGGTAGCTATGTAGACAATACTATTTACTCCTGTCTAGATAGCAAATCCGTTATCTCTGACTAAACTAATCTGGCTGTTGGTCTCGAAAAGGATCTCCAATCTGTTGCTGATTGGGGTAAGAAATGCCTGGTTAACTTTAATGCCTCAAAAACAAACCGGCTCTCTTTTACCCACCACAGAGAAACCTCCCTGCCTCCTATTAGAATATCTGATACTTCATGAGAGCACCTCTCTGTGACTGCTTGGTCTCACACTGAGATGGATCAAATTCATTGAATCAATAGCTTCATCTACCGCAAAAAAAGTTGGTTCTCTGTGTCGCGCCAGAAAGTTTTTTTCTCGGCAGAGTCCATTCCTCAAATCTATAAATCAACCATTAGCTCTTGCATGGAATGCTGCTGCCATATATGGTCTGGAACCCCCGCTGTTCATCTTAAGGTCCTCGTCAAAATCCAGAGACGAATATTCAATTTGATTTGCCCTGATCTAGCCTCTCGTTTACAATCGCTCTCTCACAGACGTGACGTCGCTTCCCTCTGTCTACAAATAATTTCACGGTAACTGCTCCGACGAGCTACTTTCGCTGGTTCCCAAACTGCATGAATTTGAACGTGCTACCAGGTTGGCACCTCAGTCCCACCCTTTCACTGTCGAAACGGTTAAATGTGGCCGTCTCTTCTACTTCAATAGCTTCATGTCTCGCACTTCCTCTCTGTGGAACTCCTTTCATCTTAATTGCTTCCCTCATAGCTATAATCTCCAATTATTCAAATGCAATGTCAATCGATATCTCCAGATGTCTTGATCTGTTCCCCGTCCTTATCTTCATCTTTTCCTTTATCATACTCTTGGTCCGACTCTCTGTAAGCCCTTGTGTGCTAGTGGCACTCCTGCATTGCTTGGGGTGAAATGATTAAAAAAAATGCTTGGTATACCCGTAATATTTATTTTATATTTTCTTCATTTGCATTTCTTTCCTATGGAAATACTTTCCGGTTTCTTGTATTCATGTTAATTACGATTTAAAAAAAAATGTCCTTCTTTTGTCCGTTCTCCTCAATAATTTATTTTTAATTATTTCATCTCAACCAACTCGATAATGACACTTAGTTATTTGGAGTGAAAGGGAACTAGAAGACTTTCGAAGAAGCCACAGCAAACTGAATCCTAAAGCGAAATCAAGGGATAAAACTATACAACTGTTCAAAAAAAGTGTGAAGAATTGTGAGCCAAGAGATAGGTGTTTTCTCTCAGATTCTTTCACGTTCAATAAACCCTTTGTATCGTAGTAGCTACATCGCCTTTCTTGGTGTGCAATTATAAAATAAATATTCTATTATTCAATTCAGTGTCTCGAACGTAAAATTGATAATGACCAATTTATTTTGTAAAATATTCCGTATATACATATATTTATATAAATAATATATAATGTGATTTTCAACATCTAATATTAAAATTATTTACAATAGATTATTTAGTGAGGTTCCATAATATATTATGCAAGCAAACATCCTGCAAAATGACGATTTAGTAAGAAATATATAAACAATATATAAAACAGAGAAACATATTTCATGTAACTTGAAATATTCTCGAATAAAACATTATTTATATTAATATGACTTCCGTGGCTTTTTGTAAACTAAATTAATGTTTCAACCATTACCATTTATGATGTTTCAAAGTACATGTTATTTACAGCTGTTTATATTGCTTCCCTGAGGTTCTCCTTCCTTAAATAATGATTGTTTTCATTCTCAAAAACATCACTTTTAATGATGGATTAGAATTTTTATATCGGATTATCATCTGCAGAGACTTTAGGCAATAGCACTTAGTGAAACAACTTTCATTATAATTTATTAATAGCTAACATTCTGGCAAGTCATGATTCATATTTTTATGGTAACTGTTTTATATACTAATCTTCCCACAATATAATGCTCAAGAAGCATTCAAGGTAGAGGTTTACATTCTTCAAGATGACCTTTCGGTTGAGATTCTTAAACTTCATATTGAGAATTGTGCCACAGATGTTTTTTCCTCAGTCAAATCCGACATCGAATATTTTTGTTCCTTTTCGAAAATCGATTCTGTGGAAAATATATGGCATATCTTATCTGTAAATGTCTGAACTCGTGTAAAAAAAATGAATCTATTTTGATACCCTGCCATCGAAATACAAGACAAAACGATAAAGAATCCTAAAGAAACTCAAACGATTAAAAAGAAAAGGAATAATCGTTAACACTTTTGAAAGATAACAGACAAATATTATTATTAAACTAACTGCAACAATTATTATATCTTTTTATATAAGAATTAAAAGTGTAAAAAAGCAAATCGTAAAATAAAACAAGCTAATTCTGATTGTCCAATTATAAAACTGTTGGATATCTTAAAGTTGCTCTGGCTGTCACGAGGAAGATAGGCATTTTAATTTCCTATATCAGATAAAATGTGCTCAATAATACGTTTGAAAGGGACATGTTAAAAAAAGTGGAGGTATTCTGGCATTATATTTCAAAGTTTCCAATTATAACCCACAAAATATTTATTCTGAAATACCTGCTATTTCATTAATATATATATATATATATATATAAATGTATATGTGTCTGTGTGTGTTTTTCGTTTATATATATGTGTGTGTGTGTATTTAATTTATATATATATATATCTATATATATATATATATATATATGAGTGTGTGTGTGTGTGCGTGTGTATGTATGTATTTATGTATGTTTAAAGGACCGGTAAAAAATCCGTTAGTAAGTAATCGAAGTAGATCCTATTAATGTAAAATATTAAAACTGATCCACAATTTTTTTAAATTTTTTTTATTATAGACCATGTAAATGAATGAGTTCCAAACAATTTACCTCATACAGATGATCATTTCCTACACGGGAAAGTAGATTTCCCTGGACTTATCAATGCAAAAGCATTTGCTAAACATTTTAGTAAATGAATTTGCATTGATATTCCAGGGAAAAACCTCTTTCCCCAAGACGAATTATGGATTCATAAAGCCAACGGAGACCCTAAAAAGATCCGTCACCAAACTCATAACATCGAAAAAGATCCTTGAAGACTACCAACCTGGATAGTTAGATGTAAACATAAAAAATATATAAATCCCAGATCCCAACGCCTATCTGTGAGCTCTCAAAATTCCTTAATGACATCCTTACCCCATCGGTACCCACCAATTACAACAACACATCCACTCACGAATTCTACCTAATTCTAAAAAGTACAAGTCCAAGCCAAGGGGTCATAGCGTCACTTTACGTCGAAAATTTATTCACCGACTTCCCCGTCGATCAAACAGTCGACATTATCCTCAATTCTGTGTACACTAATAATTCTATGCCATTCCACCAATCAAACCATTTATGCTCAAAATATTACTGCTTGCATGCCCAAGGAAATTCCCATTATTTGACCACAATGACAACATATACATCTAAATTAATGGTGTTACAAAGGGAAATCCACTCGGCCCGTGCTTCTCCAATTATTACATGTCCCGTTTAGAAAACATGATATTTAATCAAGTCGGTAACCTAAAATATACGTCCGATATGTAAACGATATTTTTTATTTTAGCGAATAAAACTAATGAAATAGATAATCAAAAAAATGCATTGGAAAAAGTCTGTCCTTATATTTACCTACGAATTTAGTGAAAAAAAGAAACTCCCATTCTTAGACGTTCTCATAGAAGACAGTAACAACACTTTTATCACCTCATTGTATTAAAAACCCACACGCAGAAACTCTTGCCACATGAACTTTAAGAGTGGATACTCATTCAGATACAAAACAGAAGTGTTAAAAATCTTCCTAAAAAGAGAACACCAGAATGCGTCCTTTCGTCTACTATTCATTAAAGAATGCATCAATGCAAAGCAGACACTTGTTAACAATGGCTTCCATAACCACCTTATAAACCATATGGTAGACTTGTTCTCCCCAAAGTAAATAACAATGATAGAGAACACACAGACAAAAATAACATAAATATTTTTTACAAAAGCCAAATGAACACCAAACAAAAAAGATGTATCTTCACTTAGAAATATCATAAAATAATATACTACCCCAACTGACTCGAAAAAAATCAAATTAATTATCTACTATAAAAAAAGTAAAACAGCTAACCATATCATAAAAAAATAAAAACAGCGGCAAAATCAAATTTACAACGAACGAATATCATTTATGAGTTCAGACGTCCCTTAAGATTCTGTGTTCCTGATCAAACCGAATTCATAAATAATTACGTCGGTCAGACTAATACATTCCTATCGAAATTCCTTACGTTACACCTATCCGACAATAACTTTATTAGAACCCATTTAAATACTCATACTAACTTACTGGACTCCATCCAAAACATATTAGTAGAAAATACAAACATAATAACCTCATCCACATGTAAAAAAAAGATGAAATCATCCTTGATAATGGTTCGAAGTATAGACGAATTCGCTCGGAATTATGGAACATTTTAACCTTCCTACATATTCTGTGTCCAGAAAGGAAAACACGTCTTCGAACATAAGAAAAATTAGATAAAAATCTAAATCGCACTACTTTGTCTGTCGTCTTTAATGAAACATATATATATCCCCCCCACCTACCTTCTTTTTTTTTTTTTAGTGTGTGTGTGTGTGTGTGTATCTAATTATGTCTGGGTGCTTATGTATTATAATCTGATTGTGTTTTTGTTGTTTTTACGCGTGAGTTTAAGACCACATTCACAAACTTTAAAATAAAAACGGAAAAGAAAGGGAAAAAGAAAAAAAAATATATACATGTATTGTCAAATGACCGGATGTATTGTAGTGTCTTGTCGAACGTAATTTCAATGAAGAAATGAATTGAATAAACATATATATTTTTTCTTTTCTCAATAATTTTGTAGTTTTTAAACTTAATAGTGATTAAATTTGGATTTTAAAATTGCCAGTTTTTAATTTTAATATTAAATTTTATCATATAATTTTATAATTATTAGTTAGTATAAATTATTTTTAATATTACACGTATTTAAAGATCTGAATAGCTATTATAGCATGATTTCTTTGTCAAGCTTTTGAATCTTTCTATACTTCGTTTTTGATTGGTTATTCTAGCTTTTGTAACAATGTTTCCCCCTAGTGTAGGATCGTTAATTAATCTGAAACTTTTAAAACCATTTATTTTCTTTTCAACATCATCACTTGATAAGACACAGAGTGTGTTGAAACAAAATGCTATTTTTGTAGTGATTTTATAACATACTTATGTTATAATTTTTTAAAAAATAATTATATATATATATATATATATATATATATATATATATATATATGTATATAAGGTGTGTGTTTGTTAATGTAAAGTTGAAAGTTGCTAAGAATTCAAAGGAAAGGGAACTATATAATACCGATTGCTAATAAATATTAAGTTACCTTTTTACTGTTCAAAAACTGTATCGAAACAGAACTTTACTTCGGAAGCAAACAGTTAAAATATCCAGAGCCCATAATGAAAAAAGAAGGTTTAGAACATTTGACATATTGATGGCAATAGGGACAGAGAAAAAATAGCGGACAACCTAGCTAGCGATCTTGTCTAAATGGTTGGCAGAACATGGATTAGGAAGTAGCAAAACGACATTTTTTACTAAGATCTACAAAGGACACGAAATCATGGCGAATCGTGATCGCCCAGAGCCTGACACAAAACATAAAAAAAATGATGATCATGTTTCTTATAAAGTGTTATCTTTTTCGTTGAAATTTCAACATCATTTTACATTTTTTATTTATGATTTGTTTTTTACTTGTCTTCTTTTTTAAATGCTTACACACACCGATTTAAAAAAAAAAAAAAAAGACTATTCTTAGACGAAACATTGGATAACATGAAATAGTCCGTAAAGAAACTAAGAAAGACAAAAAAGAAAAACATTTCTATACAAACGCGTTTTGTTCATCGAGAAACTTAATTTAGGGTAATGGGGAGATTTTATTTATGTACTAAAGTAACATGGTGGAAATATATCTCAAATTTGGAGTTTGAGAATGCTCTAGAATGACTGATAACGTTTGAAAATCTTCGAGGAATACGATAGCACAATATGATTTTCGAGAAATATATCCACAATTTCGAGCGAAATTAATAAAAATTTATTCTTTTTCTTAATCAAAATTACGATGAATGCATGCTCTCTCTCTCTCTCTCTCTCTGTCCCTCTCTCTCTCTCTCTATATATATATATATATATATATATATAAGCACACACACACATATATCTATATTCAAGCATGTTTGGTTGAATGATCTAGACTTATTATGTCTATTTTATTTTAATCCTGTCAAATTCACGGATCACTTTCTTAGTGCTGTTACAAAATTGAGTGAGAAAGACACTGAGGTTTTGGATATTTCTTTTATTTTCACAAGTACTTTCAATTTTATTCAATATCTTCAGGGACGAATTACGAAGGCAAAAATTAATGTAATTCATAATTGTGAATATTTAGTAACTGCACATAAAACGTGCTCCGTTATTGTCAATTTACTTTAAGAATATTTTTATGGAGGTAATAAATTTAACTTTTTATTGTTAATGCTTCAAAAAATGCTCAACCGGCATTTTTTAAAGTCCTCGGGAAATTATAAGAAATAACCAACACTGCGGCGTCTTTCTTTCTCAGTTTTTTAACAGCACTATAAATTTATCCGTGTTTTTGAGATGATTAAATTTAAATGGACATAATATGTCTAGATTATTCAACCAAGCATTCTTGAATGAAGATATGCCGCCTAAATATACATATATACATGTGTGTGTGTGTTTGTTAAAAGAGTGAGAGGGAGAAAAATGTTTAGAGAGAAAAATGTCGACAACTTGAATGTTACCAAGCATTGTGTTGATTTCTATGGAAAAACTGTCTTTTACTCTAAATGCAGTGTCTCCTCTAAATATAACAACTTTTAAGATCTTTTTATTTATATATTTTGTGTATATGTCTGTGTTATTCACGAAAAGTGATTCAGCTATAGAAAATTGCCCGCTATCGCTTTTTAGTCGAAAAAAGTAAAGATTTTGTAGTTATCTTTGCAGTGTAAATTTACCTTCCGTCCTCATTTTTTTTTCAATTGTTGCATATGATAGGAAGCACACGCGCAGACCACATTTCGGATTCAAATTTCGATACGAAACTGGGATACATATTCCAAGACGAGAACTTCTGTGTGAACCATTTGTCAGGTTTCGACAATATTATTAGATCGTAATTATATCCGTTTATTTTTTTTCTGTGAAAATATCTAAGAATTCTAATCTGGTTAACATTCGCACAGAGCTCATGTACCAGAGAATATAAAAATCTAACCGCAGACGATCGAAAACTTGTTCTGATATCATAGGATTCCAGGGGATATGTTTTGGCGCACAAGGAATCGTTGCTGGATAGGAGAATCACTATAGGTAGATATATATTTGCAGTTGTTTATTTTTAAAGAATGTGCTATGTTGGTTTTTCTAACACCTACCACTTCTTGAATATCAGGTAGAACACAATGTTGACGTGTATGAAGGAATCTTTACAACGATTAGATGTATATTTTTCAAAATGAAAAAGCTCAAAACCACACCCCTGGGTAACGACGGTGTTACTTGATCACTGGACCGGTCATCGGAATTTCTTATACTGGTTACTCGATTCCTGGATATTAATCCTTCCGAAACGTCTGGGAAATACTGAATCGGAATCAAAAGAAATCTCAAAGGGCTTCCAATGAAGCTTAGCTTTGGGAAGAATAGGGCTGAACAGAAATTTAATCCACACATATGCGCAGGTGAATGGTTGCTGTGTTCAGAAACAATGACAGACCAGCGGAATGTGAATTGCTGATTAGATTGAAGTCAGCATTGATTTATGTTCCTCCGAGTTTGATGATTATGCATGGACAATTCATACAATAAAAGAAAATGTCGCTTCTTATTTGCCATTTTCACCAAATAGATTTGTTACTAAATAACATATAGTTTATCTTCCTCCGATGACGTATTTGATAGTTTAAATAAACAGGCTGTATGAATTAATGTTAAATTTTGCAAATGTGTACTGGTCACACATTTTCTCTAATACTACTAATCATATTACTAATACTAATGATATTACTATGACTACTACTAATAATAATATTACTACTATTACTTTCTTTCTCTCTCCTATTCCTCTCTCTCTCTCTCTCTCTCTCTCTCTATATATATATATATATATATATATATATATATATATATATATATAGATAGATAGATAGATAGATAGATAGTAATAATATATAAGTCAACAAATCTATATATATATATATATATATATAGATAGTAATAATATATAAGTCAACAAATCTATATATATATAAAATAAAAAAACAAATGAAAACTCCAGACAAAACTTCATTTCTCCATCAAGACATTCATTTCTTTAGTTCACTGCTACCAGCAAGCAGAAATATTTCTCCTCCCGATGATGGCCATTTCGGTCGAAACTAGTCGAGGAATCTAAATAGAATAATAATAAAAAAAACGAAAGAATATTAATCTACAACCCAGTGTGTCTAAAGATTTTATTTTTTTATTTTCTTAATATTCATATATATATATATATATATATATATATATATATATATATATAGATACTGAGATGATAAATAGGAAAATGTGTACACGTAGATGAAGTATATATGAGAAAATGACTTAAAAACTTCGAATACAAATTTGAGAACATCCGAAAATATTCGAAAATCGACATGAGGAAATTATGGGAGACGCTAATTCATGCAATTTTTGTTATGTTGTTAATCGAAAATTAATTTTGTTATTATTAATTATTAAACGAATTCTAGAAGTGTCTGGTAATTGTTGCATTTCTGAAGCAAATACCAGCAGTAGCCTAGATATGCCTTTTCAGTTGAAAGTTGAGATCTTGCCGGCCTCAACAAGCGGTTGGGCGTGGCTAATTGAAAGAACATGTTCCCAACAAAAGAACAGCAACTGAAAAAACGGAAACGAGGGAAGAATTCATTCAAGCAAGCTCGCGGTGAAAGGCATTGATTGTTGCCAGTCAACTGTGGCTAAAGCTGAAAATATACATGTTAAGGACCGGAGACATCCCAGAAAAAAACATATCAGTCATATATAATCAGAAAAAGACAAAAAAAGGTACAAAGAAAAAAATGAAAAAAAAAAATTCGCAACAGGAGTCAATGTTTGTGGAAATACTGTAAGAAATGTATTTTGACAGATCGAGCAATTAAAACACTTTCTATATACATTCGTCTTAGTAAATCAATTTAACTTAGAGTAGCATTTTGTAAATCAAAACCATGGGCAAATATATTATGGTGATCAACTAATGCATTAAATGTGTTGGATTATAAACTATACCTCTTTGTTCATAAAATTGTTATTTACATTACATTTCAACTATTCCTTTTGTCACCTATTACAGGTGATAGAGTGAATTACTCCTTCAATTTATAGCATATAATTTTGTTTTCTATTAATTATTTAATTTATTGTTTTATTGTTTTCAGCCACATTAAATCTACATCCAGGTTCACCTTTCTTGATAGATTGTCTATTCTGATTATCTGTGATATTTAATAACACACGTGTTTGATAAGTGTACAAAAAGAAACTAGATGAAATCGTTTAGACTATATACTGAAAACATATTTAAAAATGTCAAGTTTAAATTTGAAATTCGGAGTAGCTCATCTCCTTCATTCGTATGCGTATTCGCGTCTACATAGATATTTCTATTGTACGAAGTCCTAAATGATGAAATGTGTCACACGAACACTTATCACTTTCTTTATATTTTTCCCTAAAATAGTATTTGGTATATAAAATAAATTATATATAATTTTCCCAATAATATATATATGTATGTATAAGTTAAATTAAATTTAATTTGACTAATGTTCGCTCTGTTTTACATTAAGCTCTCTGGATTACATCCTCCTTGGGATTATCTATACGGATTACCAAACATTTCATTGCTTAACTATATATATATATATATATATATATATATATATATATATATATATATATATATTTATATGAAATTTGAAGTCAACACTCAGAGGCGACGGACTGTTTTATGGTAGGCGCAATCGACAGGCCGAAGTTTTGTTCACTTTTATATTTATATTTACATACGATCTATCTCTGATATTGAGCACTTTATCCTATAAATATAGCACACATTAAAAACTATATTTTTCTATATATATATATATATATATATATATATATATATATATATATATATATATATATATATATATATATATATATATATATATATATATATATATATATATATATATATATATATATATATATATATAATTTTCCTATTATATATATACAGTAGCGTCCAAAACTAAGGGACAGAATTTTAAAACCTAATATTTGTTAGAAATAACAACTGTGAAAAGCTGAAATTTTGACAACTGGTAGTCGTTATCATCCATGATAACATACTAAAATTTGAATCATTTACAAAGGATAGAAAAAGAATTATAACAATTATTTATTTATTTTCAAAATAGGATCGTCCAAAAGTAAGGGACAAAATTGAGAAAAACAATGTAAACAGTATGCTATATTCAAATTTTTTGATTTCCTCTAAATAATAAGTCTTACTTAGTCATTTGTAAACGTTGCATCAGCCGGCACCATGGCGAAACGCCAAAAACCTGATTATTCTGTGAGACAAGCTATTGTGAAGCTACACAAGGAAAAGCACACAATTAGAGAGATTTCAGAGAAAGTGAAACGTTCCCAGAGTGTTGTAGGCAGGGTTGTTAAATCCTACAATGATATTGGCAAAATAGTTAGTGCTTTTAAAACCGGCAGACCCCGCAAAACTTCGGCAAGAGAAGATCGAATAATGCAGCGTATGTCATTAAAGGACCGTTTTAAGTCTTGCACAGAAATTAAAAGGGTTATGAATAGTACCTCATGTGTTAATGTGTCAAGACAGACTGTTTGTAGACGACTGCAAGAAATAGGGCTGTTTAATCGAACCCCAGGGAAGAAACCACTTGTTAGTTCGAAGAATAAGAAGAAGAGATTAGAGTTTGCACACAGGTATGTAATTTGGACATATGAAAATTGGGCAAAAGTATTTTTCAGTGATGAAAGCAAGTTTAATTTATTTGGAAATGATGGAAAAAATAATGTAAAGAGACGTATTGGTGAAAGATTAAGTGCAAAGTGTACTAAGAAAACTGTCAAGTTTGGGGGCGGAAGCTTCATGGTATTTGGAATGTTTTCTAGCCAAGATACAACGCCTCTTGTTCGGTTACAAACTCGTGTAAACGCGCAGATCTATAAAAAACATTGTTCAAGATCATGTGCCAATCATACAGAATTCAGGTTTCGATAGGGCTAACATTATGCAAGATAATGCTCCATGTCACAAGGCAAAGGTGGTAATGAGTTACCTTAGTGAGCAAGATTTCGAAATTATGGATTGACCACCGCAAAGTACTGACTTAAATCCTGTAGAAAATCTTTAGAAGACCTTAGGAGTGAAAGTTATGGAAAGAAATCCCACTAACACGGTGGATTTGTGGGTGAAGCTTCAAGAAGAATGGTCTAAAATTTGTATCGAGGATTGTCAAGAACTGATTCGTTCTTGTAGTCGAAGATGGGCAGCTGTCATTGAGAGCAACGGCTCATTTACTAAATATTGATTGTACATGTATTTTTATTGTTTTTTTGTCGTTTACATTGTTTTTCTCAATTTTGTCCCTTACTTTTGGACGTTCCAAATTTGAAAATAAATAAATAATTGTTATAATTCTTTTTCTATCCTTTGTAAATGATTCAAATTTTAGTATGTTATTATGGATGATAACGACTACCAGT